>OMKY01253513.1:9118-19443 GCA_900302395.1 Bregmaceros cantori
CATTGCTGAAAGTACCGGTATATCCGGAGACAAGGAGAGGTAGAGAGAGCTCTACGGTAAGAGAGAGAGGCTGTGTCCGAAATCGCCCCCTAACCCCCATATAGGGCACTATATGGGGCACACACCATTTTGTAGGGGTGTCCGAATTCTCCATGTGCCCCATATAGGGCACTGAAAGTATCCCACAATGCACCGCGAAATGTAGTGAGCATCGGATGTACCCTAGACGGAGAAATATAACCCATAATGCATTGCGAGACGCATTACACTAATTAAAACGCAGAAGAAGACGACGCGTGCGCTCCAAAACAAAAACAATGGAGCAGCAACTGACGGCGGTAAATAATTATAAATGTGCGTATAATTGATTTTCTGTGATTCATTTTATACATTTAGATACATTTATTATAAAAAAAAAGCATGCGAATGCTACGGCCAATGCCAACAGGCAATGACGTCACTATGCGACAGTGGTGACGTAAGTTAACAGTGCCGATTCTAGTGTCCGAAATCTTGTCGCTGAGATTGAGTGGACTATATAGTCAGTGCCCTATCTAGGGGCTAGGGGCTAGGGGTTAGGGAGCGATTTCGGACACGGCCATTATCTACCTGCCCACTCAATTGCCCAGGACTTGGCGGCCCACCCCAACCAACCCTTGCTCCGGCCACCAGCCGACATGTTAATAACAAAACACTACTGAGGGATGACGGTGAAGAAGAAATGAATGAATGGCTGAAATGACAAAATGCCGACATATTTCCCAATTGGACTAAAGCCAAATTTGAAGGTTGTCAATGAGAAAACTCAGACACAGGCAGGCTGAGTCGCTAGCGCTGTGTAAGCATTGCTGTTTGTTTAAACTCTCTAAATCCCTGTTCAATGTTTAACCTCTGGGCGGGACTAATTGACTAGGGCAAGGAAGTAACAGGTAATTATATAGTAATAGCTCCTCGTCATAGCCTGGAGGCCCAGATCCATGACAGCTGGGCAGAGTTTTCCACCCGAGATGACAAGAATAATAAATTATTTTTTTTTACAAAAAACTATGGCTGTGTCCGAAATCGCTCCCTAACCCCCATATAGTGCACTACATGGGGTGCATGCCATTTTGTAGGGGTGTCCGAATTCTCCATGTACCCTAGATAGTGCACTGAAAGTATCCCACAGTGCATCGCAAAAAGTAGTGAGCATCGGATGTACCCTAGACGAAGCAATATATCCCATGATGCATTGCGAGACGTCACAAAAAAAACGGTGCGGCGGGAGTAGATATCGACCGACTTTTTGTGATTATTTTTGAATTTTATAATTATATTTTTTATAATTATCATCATTTTCAACGGCGCCGACTCTAGTGTCCTAAATCTCGGCCGTTGCTGTTGAGTGCACTACAAGTGAGTGCACTATATGGGGGTTAGGGAGTAGGGGATAGGGAGCGATTTCGGACACTGCCACTAATTAGTATTTCTTTTTATTACTTTTCCCAGAACAGGATTGTTACTTTTCATTTAAGCACTATTTTTTTGGGGAAATGATTCATCTCCCTGTGTTGTTGGGTGCACGGCTCCTCTTGGCTTCCAATGAGGGTGTGCCTATTAATTTAAAGGGTTTGTATCCTATATTCCAAAATCCCTACGTTCAGAAGAGCATGTTCACCGTAGGGTTAGGGGTTAACCCCTAATCTTAACCCCTACCTTAACGAAAAACCTAACTTTTCTGAATGGGGAGATTGCGGAACATAGGCCGTCCACCATAAAACCATGTTCTCTCTGACTGAAAATGTGTGGGTGTGAAACGAATAAGCAGGACTTCATACTTTCAAAAACACTTGAGTACATTGAGTATTGATATATTTGGATCTGTACCTTGTACTCTTCCTCAAGTTGTTTTTTACAAATATATTTGACTTCTTCTCAAGTAAGAAATGTGGGTACTTCTGCCATCTTTGTTATTCCTGTAAATGCAAAGGTAACTAATCTAGATTACATATTTTAAAATGAAGGCCTAATTGTAATGGACTGCAGTCACTAATTGTTGTAACATGTTTACTATAATCGTCGTATACACACATAGTCCGTTACCACCCAAACCTGGCTGTACAACGGTGACGTGTAGTAAAGAAGTACAGAAAGTCCTGTGCTGAAAGATTTCATATCTATTTTTCTGACGACTTTTTAATTGCACCGATATTTGTATGCAGAATGTACCGAGTACTACAGTGATGCTGTTAAGAGGGTGCACTACAAAGCACATATATACAGAGATTTGTAGGTTCGCTTCCCCTCACCGAGGCCTTTTCCACATCTCCTCACCTTTTCTCATCCCTTACCAGCAAATCCTGAATTAAGCTGAAAATGGTCCGAATGGGCCGAACAATGACATTAGACAAATGCAATGAAATGATGTCCATCCAACCTGCAATATGTATGAAGACGCCTGAGCTTTGGTAGATTTAATTCGGAGCTGAAACGATGAATCGAGTAATCGGATACAAAAAATACTCGATGAATTTCTTGCCTCGATTTAATCGTATCGTTCCAAATCTTTTGGGGTACTGCAGCAGCTACTGTTTGTGTTAACAACTGAATTTCTGAACTATTTTCATTATAAATATTACTCGGCACCAATGCCATTATTGTATGCTTTCTTGAGTTTATTTTTCTTTTAATTGCATCTTCTTTAAAGGGAGTGAAAACTTTATTTTACATTATAAATGTTCTTTATATTTTAATTTATTTAATTTAAGAATATTGATTCCCCCCATAAAATGTAAACAATTTAAAAATAAAAAAACAACATAAAATAAACAATAAATGTGTTGTATCTACATAATTTCTTGTTATTTTCACCAAAAACGTGTTTTATCCGATTAATCGATGGAGATTTTGGCAGATTCGTCGATTTACTAAAATTTTCAATAAATACAGCTGTAAAATATAAGATATATTCGGTAACACTTAATAAAACATCCACGTAGTTAAGCATTAGTTGAGCATCATTCTTGTTGGAGATTAGTTAATGATTAAGTAATGAGAAATAATTAGGAGATAATGCTTAACTAAGAATTACTAAGAATTAACTAAGGCTTAACTAAGTTTAGAATGATGCTTAACTAATGCTCAACTACTTGGATGTATTATGAAGTGTTTGCCTATTTTCTTCTGCATAAATCTCTGGCATGAGCATGGAAACTGACCCACCAGTAGAAGATGCTGTGGAGAGATGTTCCTGAAGCTCGTTGACTGTCGTCCGCACCACACGGCGAAGCCTTAAAAACGATTGCCAGCACAAAGCACGTTCTGTGACGTCTGCTTCCAGGATGCTGCAGATTATATGAAACCCAATACAAATACAACTGGTGATGATGGCTTCCTCCAGACAATGGTGACAGGTATATCAATTTTATTAACGGGTGGTGTCAAGAAGACAAACAGGGATCATTATTAGGCAACCAAACACAGGACCGGGCTCACAAAGAAAACATTTACCATTCGATCTGTGTCTTTGTGCTGCCCACACGCCAGAGCCTAAAAGAACATTCTGGTCGGATGACTGTTTAGAAATAACTGTGGCTACACTGACCACGCGCTACTCCTTCTAAAAAAGAAGGAAAAATTAGTGACTACTTTCTTTTTGAAGTAAGCTCATTGACGTTAGTTACTTTTAGTTAGATTTAGTAACTGCGAGTGTGTGTGGTGTGTGTGTGTGTGTATATATAAATAATTTCCAATAAAGCAAGTATTATTTAGGGTTAGCTGGAAAGTGAAACGGTCGTATTACTTTTTTGAAATAACTGTGCCAACACTGACCACTCGCTACTCCTTCTAAAAAAGAATGAAAAATTAGTGACTACTTTCTTTTTGAAGTAAGTTCATTGACGTTGATTACTTTTAATTAGATTTAGTAAATACGAGTGTGTGTGTGTGTGTGTGTGTGTGTGTGTGTGTGTAAATTATTTCCAATATTATTTCCAATAACGTATTATTTAGGTTTAGCTGGAAAGTGAAAATGGTCGTATTACTTTTTTGAAATAACTGTGGCTACACTGACCACTCACTACTCCTTCTAAAAAAAGAATGAAAAATTAGTGACTACTTTCTTTTTGAAGTAAGTTCATTGACG
Organism: Bregmaceros cantori; assembly: GCA_900302395.1. NCBI lineage: Eukaryota > Metazoa > Chordata > Actinopteri > Gadiformes > Bregmacerotidae > Bregmaceros > Bregmaceros cantori. Next base: position 13,242 of record OMKY01253513.1, read on the forward strand.
TTAGTTACTTTTAGTTTTAGTTAGAATTATAACGTTTCCGGTTATGTGTTCCACCAATAAATTGACGTTCCTGAACCGGTTAGAACAAAAAAAATATTGTTCCCGGAACGGTTAATATCGTTCCTGCCAGTTGTTTAATGCTATGTAATATTTGTTGCGGCGAACCCAAAGCGACTCGCTACAGAGGTCCGCTGGTAATGCTCTACAGACGAGGTCTCGTTGTGTGTCGGGGCGAACCCACAACACCACGCTGCAGAGAGTCCTGCAACGATTCCTACTTCACTGCTGCATCGTAGATTTTATAAATACTCTTGTTTTATTTCTGTTATGTTTCTGAAGTTATGTGCACTCCTTTTGAGGAACAAAATAAAACCGGTATTAACCGGTTACCATTATTTTAAAATAAGTGTTGCTGTTCCGGAACATAAAAAATAATAACGTTTCCGGTTTTGTTTCTGTTCCCTGGAAAATACTAAAACTTCCCGGTTTTCGTTTTCGTTCCTTGAACCGGTTCAAAGCCCTGGTACTAAGTCACTGAATGACTGTAGACACGTGGCGCTGACCTCCCTGGTAATGAAGTCCTTTGAGAGGATGGTGAAAATTGATCTCCTGGATACTGTTCAGGAACACTTGGACCCTCTCCAGTTACTGTACCGGTCGGGCGGTTGACGATGCTATAACCACCCTCCTTAATATGTCGCACTTGGATGGTGTTTTAAACTTTGTCCACCTGCTTTTTATGAATTTTACTTCCGCCTTCAACTGTATCCAGCCTCCTACAGTGCAGTCGATCCACTGCACTGTAAGTACTGTTAGTACTGTGGTAACTTTCTTTTAGTTTTTTCACTGTACTTGTTACTTTTATTTTATATTTTACCGTCACCCTTAATTTATGTTTCTGTTATGTACTTAATAATGTTCTCTGTTTTGCTGCTGGCTGCACAACAATTCTCCCCTCGGGGACAATAAAGTTTTCTTGACTTGACTACACGGTACATTGGGTCTGTGAAAATCTGGCAGGCGTCGCCTGTAAACGGGTGGACCAATCAAATTACTTGAATTGAAAGGTGTGGGCGGAGTTGGTATGGGTGACGTGAGATGTGGGCGGGGTTTGGTATAGACATGAGACGTGGGCGGAGTTTTGTTGTCTAGCCTGCACACCGCTTGTCCCGCCTACTGAGCTGTGACTGGATAACACAATTTGATTGACACTTTTTTCGACCATGGTTTTACCAGACCTAAAGATCGTTCTAAATGTGTGCGACCCGTGGACGATTCGTTGGTTCTGGCTCGCCAGGCTAGCAGGTCTGCTCTCCCTGCAGAAAGTTTACCGAAAATTTCCACCGAACTTTGTCCATTGGCGGTTTGAAATGCAAACGACCACATCGGACGAACCGCGGCCGGCAGGAAATTCTGATCCAGACTTCAGTGCAGTGTTGACAACAGGAGCTCTCAGCCACAAGGTGCTGCAGCTAACCCTGCAGCAGACAGTGTAAACAGTCACACCTTGAATCTAGTCAGGGATTAAAGGAGTGATCTAATTCTGGTGTACGCTTGTTTGCTAGGATGATGTAATGCAACCAGGGTGAAATGTACAACCCATAGACTGTATATAAAAATGGACACCGCGTTCGTTTTGATGTCCGTGCCTACTTCCGGGTTGGTAAGGGGGGAGACTCGTCTCCGGAAATTCGAGTACAAATTCCAATACAAATATTCCAATCTTAGCAGCCTGTTTTAACCTATTTAAAGATCGATTCTAATTGATGTTTTAATGTATATTGTCGGGATAATTAACGGTTCATTGTGTGAGGGGGGTCATAATTTCACAAACGCGTCAGATTTGGCGTTAATATTTTTTATTTCAGCTCCCATAGGATCCCATTCATTCTGACTCTGACGTTGGCGCCCCTAGCGGACAGTACCACCGGAAGAAGTCTCGTGTGGGGTGTCTCTCTCTCACTTACCATAGAGCTCTCTCCACCTCTCCTTGTCTCCGGATATACGGGTACTTTCAGTAATGGCACCGCGCGGTCGGACGCTTCAACCCGGCTAGGATGAAAGCAATAGGATGACGTCACGCACGGCTGCGTCTACTTATATACAGTCTATGGTACAAGCGTTCAAACTCCAGTCCGATCATCTGCTGCAATTCATCTGCAGGTGTTAGATCGGATCATTTTCGCGTATTATTTGCCGTAATGTAAAATTGTAATCCCAAAAAACGTTCCGATATTTTGTTAGGGTTCGGTTATGGGTTAGGATTAGGGGATAAGGTTTTGGAGGGTGGAGGGATCTTGTCTGTAGACCGAAGGTGCTGTAGACTAAAGGTTCTATTGGCGGAAGTTCCTAGCCCCTAGCCCTAACCCAGAGCGAACGCAAGGGAGAGGGAGTGGAGAGAGGCCGGCGACTTACCGTTATGTGGCGGCTGTCACGAATTCTGAAAGAATTTGTTAATAACCCAGATAGGACAACAAGGAAAGGTTTAAAAAACATTTTTATTGTTTAACGCAAAAATGTAGAACTAACCTATTTAGAGGTTAGTGCACTGATCACTTTTTTTTTGCTCCCGATCCGATCCCGATCCTTTGATTTTAAGGATTGGCCGATCCCGACCTCCGGTACCGAGTCCCGATACCAAGTCCTGATCCTGCTTTGCTTGTGATGTCACTAGAGAACAGAACTTTATTCTGGTTATGTTCTTATGGATATCCCTAAATAATAACACATATCAGTGGAGCAGAACTTTATAATTCTCTACACAGTACGAGTATCATCCCACAGCAGCAAGTGCTGAGTCCCGATCTTTGGGAAAAAGTCTGATCGGCCACCGATCAACGATCTGAGGATGGGATCGGTGCACCTCTACTCGTTAGACATAAACATATTTCTGTCCAGTAGATAAATGAGCTCCATAGGCATATAAAACCTTTTCCCCACTGGAATAGCCAACATGTATAAATCTGTGACGAGATAATCAGCGCCTTGAATTAAGTGCTTTGGGTAACACTTCATAATAACGGTCTGCTATTAATGATTAACTAACAGTTAACTAACAGTTAGTTAATGTTAGTTAACTGTTAATTTTGATTAACGTTTAACTAACAGTTTACTATTAGTTAAACGTTTTACTAATGTTATGTTAACTAATAGTTCACTAACACTTAACAAACACTTAACTAACCGTTTATTAACATTTTACTCTTACAAAGTGGTTAACTAACGAGAAACAGACGTTAACTAACAGTTAACTAACATTACCTATTGGTAAGTGTTACCGTGCTTTGCTTAGTTTCCATTTGCATATCAATTCCCCGGGGCACAAAAACATGTTATGAAAATACCACCTTTTCTATTGTTCTTTGTTCTGTTCTTGTAAGGCACGTTGTGTTGCTCTGCATGAAAGCTGCCATGTCAGTAAATAAAGTTTGGAGTTTGAGTTTAGTAATAAACTATTGTTTATTCACCGGCTCACACTCGCTACCTGCCTGTGGGCAAACTTGATGGGCGTTTTGGATACGAGCCGAGTCACGGGTGCGTGTGATGGAGTGAAACCAATGTATGATTTGAATCTACCGTAAACACATTGACTCAGACAGAGGCGGATTCACAGTATTCAATGGAAGTGAACTCTTTGACACCCTAAGCTTTTATATCGGTCTTTCAAAATATTTTTATTACTCTGTATATTTATTTGTTTCAATAATCTATATTTTTCCAATTGAGTTTAATCAGCGAGAAACTCAATTGGTAGACGTGGTTGATTTTCTAATCAGAGATGGCAAAAGTACCCAGATTTCCTACTTGAGTAAGAGTAAAATGCATTAGTATAAAAACAACTCGAGTATTACTACAAAGTACTGATCCAAATATCTACTTGAGTAAAGTTAAGAGTACAGGCTGAGAAATGTACTCAAGAAGTATTTTTGAAAGTAAAAAATGCATTTTTTTTCAAGGTTAGTTTGTCAATGTTATTGTTTAATTAATGACTAACAACCTAACCTAATTTAGCTTATATCTTGGGACTAAATGGAAACCACTTATTAACTTAATAACCGGGACTGTCCATCAACGCCCGCTATTGACTAATATTATACATCTTATCCTACCCCGTCAGTTGGCACAAAAAAGAGAGAGAAAGTAACGAGCCCGTTTTGGTAAAAGTAAGGAGTAGAAGTACAGATATCTTTGTTAAAAATGTACTCACTACAAGTAAAAAGTAATCACAGATAAAAGTACTTCTAAAAGATACTTGAACATTTTACTTAAGTACAGTACTTGAGTATTTGTACTTCGTTACTTGCCATCTCTGTTTCTAATTGATGACAAGCGCAAAGACAAGAAGCTTTTGGTCTCATCAGAAATACTGTCCCCAGGTCTGTCCAGCTCACAGCCACAAGCGGGAGGAGGACATACTGGCCAATAAAGCAGGTACATGCGTTTTTGTTGTTGAAGCAGCTTTATTAGAGAGAACCCCGGAGAGAACAGTCATAAGAGCACAAGAGGGGATGGATGTCGATGCATGTTCTGAAGAAGCGTGTGTAGATGTCTCATCCAACTGTGTTTGATCACTTGCTGAAGCTTTTGAAGCTACTTTGGACATTCTTCTTGTTTACTGTCAGACAGTGAAGAATGGAGATTTGAAACAAAATGTCTTTTTTTTTTAGATTAAGAATTTCTAAGGCAGACTTTCCAACATCAACCAAAATGTAGCCTTAACCTTTTTACACTTTGTCAATTAATTTATTATATCGTAAATCCAGCTCCAGAAAGTAAAAGTCCAGCCACATTTTGGCTTCTACCAAGCGTAGAAGTGCATCAAGAAGATCAACCCAACTGAAGATCTTCTCTAATTAGGAGCAGCTGCTATTTGCAGTGCATGGGTAGAACCAAAACATGGCAGGATTTTGACTTTCTGGAACTGGATTTGCCATCTCTTATACGATGGCTTAATATCAGTACAGTACAACAAGATGATTGCAATATGGGTATTTAAATTCCACGTCCCAAAATATCACTTTAGTTTTCAAATGAGACTGAGAAACATGTCTTAATAACTCTACATAAGCTCGTTCTGACTATCAGTGTTATTAACTACCGTTGTTGCTAAAAGTCCACAATGTACAGACTATTGCTATCTTTGTATCTTTGGCTTCAGTAGTCTCAACGCGAGCTTCTATTGTTGGCAGTAATATGCAGGACCGTGATTGGTCAAAAGGAGAACTGTGATCCTTAAGTATGCTAAAAAGGGTTGGGCCAAAATCTTGTGCTAGGCTCTAGACCAGGGCTATTCAACTGGCGGCCCACAGACCAAATCCAGCCCGCCAATCAAGTTTTTCTGGATGACGGGAGAAATTTTGAGAAAGTGGGGAAAAAAATTATTGTTGTTATTTACTATTTATTTATTTTTGTTAAACATGTTTTATCTATCTGAAATGTTGTTCTTTACCTCAACAGAAGCACTGGAAATTTGTTGTTGAGGATAACTGAAATTCTGTTCTTTACCTCGCCTTTACAACACCCAGGTCAACTAGACCACAGTCTGGAGCCGCAATCTCCTGAAGCCTAGGCTACATAGATGGCAATTGTCTGTACATCATGGACGAACAACTCAACTGTATCACTATATATATATTATTTTTTTTGTTAGTTTGTTGTTTTCTTATGTGTGTTCCTGAGTGCCTACTGTGCCCGACCCCAAATCCCCCATGTCTATATTACTCGAATATGCGAATGTGTCCAATAAATTCTGAGTGTGATTCTGATGAAGTGCTTGTCACTCGGTTGTGCTGACGTTGCGGCGTCTCAACCTGTTAAACCTGGTGAAGCAGAAAACAAAAAACTAAGTACATGTCATCAAGGCCTTCACGAAAGTAAAACATACATGAAAGTAATAATGAAAAGTGTTTTCATGCACAAAATACTTGAGACCAGGGCTCCGAACCGGTTCAAGGAACGAAAACCGAAAACTAACAGAATTTTAGGAAATTTTATGAGGAGCGGAAACGGAAACGAAAAAAGATTTCTTCAACTGTTCCGGAACAGAAACGGAACATTATGAAATCTACAAAACCGGTTAAAAACGTTTTTTTTCTGTTCTCTATATATTTGAACATATCCTATGTCTGGGAGACTATTTTCAGTTGTGCATCCGTCCAACTTTCACTGTCAGTCATCAAGCCCCATGCATCTGGGGCTCCAT
>OMKY01253527.1:0-14719 GCA_900302395.1 Bregmaceros cantori
TATTCCACATGGCAGAACCGCTGCAATACACTTGCCACACAGGGCATTTAAACGCGATGGGTATCCGATCTAACGCCAATCGTCGAAAAATGAAAATCGTCGGTTTCCCCACCCAAATTACGATTTTAGATTCGATTTTGATTATATATATTATTTTTTAAATAAACGCTTCTTTCTATGTTATACCATACATTTCCGACAGGGGTCGCGGTTTTCTTCTCGCAATTTGGCTTGCTTACATTAGTCGATAAATAACAAAGCATACATGATTAATAATTGTCCATTTCGACCACGTAGTGAAATACTTTAAGCCTCTCTTTTGTATTGGTATCCATCCAAGAAATATTTCTTGGATATGGGACAACCATACAAAATGAATGGACAAAAAAATATTAAAAAAGAGCATTCGGTTGGCTCGCACTGTGCTTGCGCGCCCTGCGCTGGCTGCTTGGCAAGCCAAATTAATTTTTTTCATCGTCCCGGGGGTGTCCCGAGGCCAAAAATTGTTCGTCCCCATGTTAGTTAATTGCGTCCCCGGGAGGACGGGTCGCCGTTAATTTTAATCCCTGGCTCCGAGGCACCTCTGGTTGGGGTAGCACACTGTAGCCGTACGGTTCGTTTTGTCGTTATGGGTTTAGGGTTATGGGTTAAACTTAACCCTCCTTTGACTAAACAACTACAGTGACTGAATGACCTGCTACCCTTTTGTAAGCACAATACCTAGTCAATAGCACAACAAACTCACCCACACCATTAAATTTAAAAAAAACTGGAGACTTTTCCTGTGCGAGTTGAAACGCAACCGAAATCTGTGTTGTGGACGAATTAAGCTGTTGTTTTCATTTAATGTCATACTTTCCAATTTATTGGTAGCCTCGTTGCTGAGATACCCACTATTGTACACTACCTATATACCTACATGCTGACGGCGTGTACAAACGCAATAAATTTGGGATGGAACCGAATGTTGGCCGTTGAGGATTTGGTTGACCCAGAATGCTTTTTTTTCTTTTTGTAAATTTTAAATATACATAATTTACTCTGTGTCTATGCAAAATATAATTCATCCGCAACTGCTAAAAAATTGACAAAAATTGTCAAGTCATCCTTCAGTCGGACTCTGCTGCGCTCGTCCCATTCACTCCAGAGTTTGACCCATGTCTTTTAATGATTCAATTTTTAATTTATTTTTGCTGGTACAAAGAGACATAGGACACAGTGCAACAATGGTACTCGATAGACTTACTACTGACTAGTAAGCCTTGCAATACGGTTACTGAGCAGTCACAGGTCTGTGTACAGGGATTGAAATATTGTGTCCATGTTTGTGCAAATTCATATTATTGGCTATGAGCCAAGGACTTTATGGGACATGATGTGGTCCTTCAGGCGCTGATGGAGATGGAGAAGCAGCAGTACGAGATGGTGGAGAGGAACATCAAGGAGGCCCAGGACAAACTGGAGCAGGAGATGGAGGCAGCCCAGCGTGAGCACGAGGTCATCCTTATGAGACAGGACCTCCAGAGGCGACAGGAGGAACTCCGACGCATGGAGGAGCTCCACAGCCAGGAGATGGCCAAGCGCAAACAGGTGTGTGTGTGTGTGTGTGTGGGGGTGGGTTTATCTGGAACGGTGCTGAGTGGGCAGGTGGCTGATATTTCCTCCTAGCGCTTGTGCTAACGATTACTTCAATAGTGGATTAGTTAGTTGTTTTTAAAATATGAAATATATTCACAGCAAGCAAAACGGTAGTCAAATTTGGTTTGTCCAGACCACCGCATTTACAATGTCTTGGTATTTATTTCATGTATTTATTTAAACAATTATGTAGATTTCATATATGGCATTTTCAGAAATTATTAACATCAAATCAAATTTGTGTAGACCAATAGGGGCATGCAACGGCTCATTTCCTTGGCCGTTCTTGATTATTAAATTGGGTGCCGTTGTTCTAGATTTAGTCAACTAATCGTTGTACCTCTATATCCAATCTGAAACATCGAGAAACTATATTCACAACTAATATTGTTTCAAATTAATCCTAAACAACGCTCATTGTATGTATCACTTCTACTTCCACTCTGTCTTGATTCAGTGCGTTTTTGTTTATTTTTTCGAGTTCTGACTTCTTCGCAGTGATTTTATTCATAAATGAGTTCCTTTATACACTGCACTGTTGAACTAACCCTTGTAAAATCTCTGCTCCCAGGCTGAGGAGGAACGGCGGCGGCGTGAAGAGGAGATGATGAAGCGTCAGCAGGAGCAACAGGCCTTCCGGGGAGGCGGCGGGGGCTTTGAGGGCGGCGACATGCGCATGCACATGCAAGGCGGCATGGGTGGGCACGGCGGAATGGGCGTCAACCGGAACTCATTAGGTGGTGGAGGTGGTGGAGGAGGTGGGGGAGCAGGCGGCGCCGCCAACTCCGGCCCTGACAACTCCTCCATGATGGGGTCGTCACTTATGGGTCCGGGCCCAATGGGCCCTGGGGGCGCTATGGGAGGCGGCATGGGGGGCAATATGGGTGGCAACATGGGAGCTGGGATGGGTGGTAATATGGGTGGAGGAATGGGTGGCGGGATGGGGGGGCCCATGGGCGGTCCTGGGGGGATGGGCCAGCAGGGTGGGTTCCCTCCAAGGGGCATGGCTGGCGGTGCAGACTATGGGGGACCCGGTGCCAAGCAGCCCCGTAGATTTTAGTAAAGTTTAGTAAAGTCTCTTACATCTGTTCAGTCTGTATTTTTTTTTAACACTGCTATTGAACTTTGATAAAAAAGATGCATGAATCTTTTTATTTTGTAGTTCCTCAGTTGAATTTTGTACTATTAAATGTTAACTGTTACGAACATTTTGAAGTTTTTTTGTTTGTTTTGACATTCATGAAATTTTAATCAGAATATCATATTTTCTGTTGACTTGTAATAAATTCACAATGCCCCAAAGCATCTCGGAATGCTGTGTAAGCCTTACATACTCCTAGTCTTACTGATGGGCTAATTTGAAGTCATTTTCTTTGACATTTTGCCTAAAGCAATGGAATCTACACAGGACTGTCGTGGGCAATTGTACCTCATGTGTTGAGCTGAAGGGGAACTGCACATGAGACTCGTATTGACAGTACAGTTAATCCCCAGCATATCAAAGATTCTCCTACATGTTCCTTTTCTGGGATGTATTTACTTAACATTTACTCTCACTGTGCCGCAATCTGGAGTCCCATCAATGAAAATGGAATTGGCAATGACCACACAACAATGAAAATGTTCACGGTCAGGCGGTCAGCCATTAAACCTTCCAGTTGGTGCTCTGCAATAATTGAAATTGAGTTTAGGTTTGTTGTTCAGAGGATGATACATGTTAAACTACTGGAAATGTGATTTGCCAGCAGTATAGTACACCAAGATTTACTTTGATGTCATTTTAATATTCGCTTTTCTACTATCCCAAGGGTTGGTTTTAAAATGAGTTTGAAATGATAAAACTGAACTTTTTCGTAATCTGAACCAAAATCATGAATCAACACATGAATTGACAATGCCCTTGTTTAACTAAACTAATTTCTAGTCACATTATTGGAAGTGTTTTTGAGAAACAATCTGTCATTTTAGAGCCAGAGAGGGATTGGGAGGAAATTGAGACAAAGTCCTCTCATCCCCGCGACTGTCGGGGTTGTTGTCACACCCGGGAATTTGCACGGGCCGACGCTTATTTCAATCAATACCCTAATGTGTCGGAGAGGAGCCTGTCGGTTTCTGACCAAAGTAATCTTCATCTTTTGTTCAATATTGCGTTTTTTACGAAAATGTAAGAGCAAGCTGCTTTCACAGCTTCTGGTGAACAGGTTCTCCACATTGCCGTCATTGTGAAGTAATTTATGGGTCACACGCACGTAGTCAACCATGTCAGAATCCAACCCCACCTTGTCTGCTGACTCGCTCCCATTCAAAAAATCTGTCGCAAAAACACACTCAACCTCCGATAAGCGTGGGGCAGAACAACACAGAAATGCATCATCAAATACAGTCCGCTTAACTCCTATGTCAGTATTTGTGCACCAAGTTTGGGTCCAAACCATGTGCCTTAAATCAATGTGATTGCGCCATCAGTGGTTCCAGAACGGCATCTACGGGCATTTCAACCATAAAACCAGACGCCCTATGACACTGATTTTTCACTTTTCAACATTTTAATTCTAAATATTTGCTGTAAGTGCTGAAAGAGTAGTTATGATATGCTTTAGCACACTTCCTAATTTTCAGCATAGACTACAATTTTTTAGTCAATGCATTTCAGTCAATTACTCTACAGGTGTGTGGCAGGCCTGACATGTTCATGCGCCACCATGGACAACCATTGCACATTGGCGCCTTGACGAGCTCTGATATTTGTGCCAAACATACTTCCTATCTGTCATATCTGTAAATGTACACAAACAACTTTCCGGGCTTATGTGAGCAATTTAAAAATATATTTCATGATAACTCGGTCCTTTTGTGTTTAACAGGATTAACTTGACTTTATTTACAAGTCACGTTGAGTTTGGGAAAGAGCTTTTGAGAAACAAGCTGCCACTTTAGCGGGTGATGAACCACAACAGGGCTGTTGCACGTGATTTCACGGCTTGGCGGCGCCAGACATGTTGGTGGTATTGTAATGAGATGCACAACCCAACTATTGCCACGGTTCGTTCGGACTCTATTTAAGGGCCGCGCCGGTACATGCTGAGACATCAACGGTGTTGGACCAGCATGCATCGCGCTGGTGCATCTCATTACAGTATCATGCACAACTTACCACTTCATACCCATTATATAGGGGCAAATACAATGGATGTAGTTAGGGTGCCATATGCTGGCCATTGATAGCATATTACCATCGATAAATCAATAATAGAAGACTTTTAAACGGACCATGTTATGCAAATATCATGCACTCTGCCTTTTCGACTGACCACGACGCTACCAACATAGCCGTGACGTCAACGTGCAACAGCCCTATTGTGATTGGCTAAAATACCCTATCCAAGATGGCGGGGACACCGACGTCTCAAGAAACGCGATCCTTGATGCGGGAAAAATTCGACGTCATCGTCCTGCGCCGCCCTGGGTGGATTTCGCGGGATTTTTCATCCGCGGTGTGGCTGCGATCCAGTGCCAATTCCTACCACTATCATGTATTGATAAACAGAACAAGCGTAGCGTTAATTTAAAAAGGCGTCCTTTAACAAACAGTCATTTGTCTTGTCTTCGAGACCTGTCCGCAACAAACCCATAATTGGATCCTACATATAGTAAGTGATCTCTTGACATGTTGGCATGTTCTGTTTCTCGGAGTTTGCATCACATTACTTATTTTGTAAAAACGTCTATTTTTCATTTGTCGTCTACATTAGTCATATATTAATGTAATGCATTTGTTTTTGGTTTTTTTTTTCAGATCTGGCCGTCATCTTTTTAACAATTTCAGTGCCAAACAATTTGAATTGATCTTAGTTGTCTATTGAAGAAGAATATGGCCTGGAACATTCCAACATTACAATCGTATTTCCATTTTTAAAATATAGGTGTTGACCTTGATCATGTTGATGTATTTCGCAGTAAGTGTGTTTTTGTAAAAATCCATATGGAAATCTTCATTTGCAATCACAAAATTATATGGAGATGAATTAACATCGTATGTGTTCCAAGCTCTCTTCTGGTCAGAAAATATTCAGAGCAAGCAACTTGTCAACTTGAAAAAAAGTCAAACCTGGTTCTTCTTCAACAATTGTAAATTAAGTTACTTACTCTTACACAAACTCATTGAATTAATTTATACACTAACACTTTGATGGTTTTATCAATTACATCTAATTAAGAGTTCCTATTCTCCGAAATTATTAATGAATATCATATTGTGCGATAAAGGGAACTGCCAGCACAAAACTGGCAACAATATCAGAGTAATTTCAATGATGATTAGTGATTTATTATAAACATTTACATTCATTACCAACCAATGACATGAGAAATTATCCATCCTTTTCTTATTATATCCCCGCAACGTGGAGCATCGTGGATGAGGGGATGTAATGGTTTTGCGCCAATGCGTCCCCAGTGTAAGATCCCTCTTGTTAACGCAATAACTTTTGAGCGGACGGATTTGCCCCAGATTCTGGGTGTTAATCCTCTATCATGAACTGATGAGATTTTGGAGGCCAACGGCAACACTTTCAAGATCGCTGAATTCAAGATGGCCACATTTTTGTTTGCTCCATAATTTCTGACTTGGTTCAGATTACGATGGATAGATTTGTAATGCATTTCTTTAGCTTTGTTTTCATAATAATTTGGTTTTAAGATGAAGAATATTCATTGGATTTCATATAAAGCATAAAATCCTTCAAGATGGCTGACTTTCTCTTTTCTGGGTTTCATTGATGCTTCTATCGCGTCTCGGGCATATCCTTTTAGCAGTCAGCAACGACCCCCAAGGCCCATACATCTAGTTTACTACTGCTCTCAGAGGTACATCACTGTTCATTTTCTGACTGCCTTATGGCGGTGCAATAGGAATGGCAGTGGAGTAGCGATAAACATGCGGCTTACTGAAGGCAAATGGAACACATTATGTATTGTAACCTCAAGTGATACCAACCGGCAAGGAAACCTGATTGTTGTCTGCTGCATTGGTCATTTGATGTCACTTTTTGTCCGCTGGTAATACATGATACAAACAGAATAAAATCAACCCTAGGCAGTAGGCAGCGCCGTACACGTGCTCAGGGCAGGTGGCTGACGCCGTGCACGAGAAGTGTAAAAGGAGATGAGGTCATTCTGTGCCTGTGGAAGTCCACAGCTCAATTGAACATTTTGGAAAATGTTTTTTTAAATCTTTGATTCTTAGAATCTTATTTGAATATCTATGTTTGTTACTTTGTCTTGACGGCTTTAGGCATTTTTGTTTTCCTCTTCCTCCAGCCATGTTTTCTGAGGTCGGCGTCCCCGGGTCCAGTCTGCTGAGCCGCCCAGTGACTGGGGACCCAGGGCCAGTGTTTGAGCGCAGCATGCCAGCGTACACCCCTCAGAGTGAGGCTTTCAGCCTGGGCGAGAGGTCTTTCAGCCGGCAATATGCACACATTTACGCCACGCGGCTCATGCAGATGAGACCCCTCCTCATGGAGCGCGCCAAACAGAAATGGGGTGAGTTCTTAGGAACTTTGTGCTGCATAAAGTCCCGTTTTATGTACTGTGACTGTGCAAAATGCTTTTTCTGCTGTGTTCCTAACTGACGCTAAAGCCCTTTCTCCACAGCCTCACAGCCGCTACTGCCCATTTTACGCACAGATCTACCCAGTGCCACTAGTGTCCTATGCGTGTGGTTGGAGTTCTGAAACGGTTCTAGGCGTGGCGATTGCTTGCTGGTCACCAATTTCAAAATGTGGCAGTGCAGATGGCAGAGTGCGGGTACACCCGCATGTAGGGCTAGAAAATAAGCTGAAAGCTAGAAAATAAGATGAAAGCTAGAAAATAAGATGAAAGCTAGAAAATAAGCTGAAAGGCGACTACCGGGCCATCAAGGACCACAATGGTCACGATCGGGCCAACCGAACTGTTTCCAACTATAACCCATACGCGGAGAGCACTGCGTATTTCTGTGGCTCTCTGGGGTACAGAGAGACTGCTGCACAAAGCTCTGAGTTTTGCGGGACTGTGGAAAGTACCCCTGCCGGCTCAGAGAGGCGGCTACGGCTCTACGGGACACACAGAGAATTGGGCTGAAAAGAAAGTAGAAAAAAAGGAAACGTATGAGAGAAAATAGGAAAGTGAGTGATAGAGAGGGGATGAAATAGCTACTCTAGTGCGTTAGCCGCACTGGGAGGCGAGTTTAAATTTGTCCATAATTTGAATTTCAGTAAACCCCTGTTGAGACCCTCTTCAACCATGTGCTCTTTCCATATCCTCACTCACCACAAGGTACTGGATATTGCCTTTAATTGCTTTAAAGTTTAAATATTCATATCAGACTCCTGAACAGGGGTTGTTGGCTCGCAAGCTGCATGCGGCTCTTTGCTTGATGTCTTGTGGCTCTTTGAACCCCCCCCTCAATTCCCCCCCAAAAAGAAAAAAAAATATGTTTTTGGTCAGTTGGTTGAGGTATACATAATTGGTTAGTAGTAGAGGTGTGATTAATGGATTTGAAATTATTCATCGATTTTGAAAACGTCAACTTAATCGTTCGCTTGTTCCCCGTCCACCGCATGTGCCGCAGCCAGCATGTACTGTACATCTGCTTGCCGCCCACTAGCTGCACAGCCACTGTCAGTCACACACATACCCTGTCCCCTCTCCCTACACTACATCAAACTACAGCAAATCAGAGCTGTATAATACACATATATTCACTGAGCCTACGTGTGTGTATGTGTGTGGAACGTCAGGACTGGGAAAATGTGATCGGCATATCCCTAATGGAAGTGGAGAAGCAGCAATATTGGAACAATGTGTATGTGTGTGTCTTTCCAGGACCTGACGTGTGTGTTCGGAAGCTGTGCGACCTGCAGACTGGAGAGCAGTGTTGCATTGTGGGTACTTTGTTTAAGCACATGGACCTGCAGCCATCCATACTTAAGGAGATCAGCGAGGAGGTATGATGCTCCTGCCCCCCTTCCCCCAATAACCCAGAGTTCCCAAGGTATTGGCTGTGTTCCTTTTAGTGTGCACCGTGTACAGTGAACACTACATGAATAGTGTGCAAATCACTGAAAAGTGCTGTTCCAAAATGTAATACTCCGTGGCCAACTTGCCAGAAATGACAGGCGTGCTGCTTCACGTTGTCCATGAATATGATACAGATGAAAAGTCACATTTTATATGCCGTTGGAGCTGCCACAACAGTGCCGGCACCCACTGCTGTGGTCGGGCGCCTTTCTGTTTGGAAAATGTGGCCGCTGTGGTCTCTCCCCGTCCACTAGGTGGCCCAAATGGCGTCAAAGAAGTGTGCAAAGCGTTCCATACTTGATATTTCGACAGTTCAAAGTGCACTATGGGGGTACTTCTGGTGCACTTAATTTTACTACTTTTGAATTGGAACAGCAAAATGCAATCAAACTAAGTATTCAAACTTTCAAGTGCTGAAATGCACCAATAGCAATAGGCACTTTACTTTAACGCAATGGGTCTCGACCCTTGTGCTGTTGTTGCTTTTATTGTAGATTTTTAGATCCCTGATGAATGTTGCCAACAATTTTACACCAATCGTTTAAGCTCCAATAAATTCTGATATCTCATACCCGCACTATAAGGTGCTCTTAAACCTTGAATTTTTCTCCAAAACCAAAAGTGTGCCTTATGTAATCATCTACATGAAATCATTCTGGTTGTTTACTGACTTTAAATGATTTTGTGTGGCATACGGCCCTTGGTGGCCATGCAAGTCTACAAAATTAATGTCTTAATTAAAAGTTGTTACATGTCAAGTATACAAATACATATAATACAAATAATTTTATATGAGTTCTATGGAGGTATTTGGTAATCTGCTCCTGTGAGAAAGTGAAGTTGGGCAGCCAATAACTTTAGTGTTTGCACAGGATTGTTTCTGCGTGTCCGTGGTCTGTATCCTGTAAAGTGATTTACTCCATCTTTCCTTACATTGGTTTATATTTACATACATTATATACTTGTAACGTTTTCTCTTTTGATCTGTCATCGCTATAGCACAACCTGCTCCCTCAGCCTCCTCGCTCCAAATACATCAGTGACTCTGATGAACTCATTCTAGAAGACGAGCTGCAGAGGATCAAACTTGAGGGGAACATCGACAAGGACATCTGTGTCACTGGTTAGTAAGCTAGTTAAAATCCCCTCTCATTTTTCTAAATGTTCTGCCCCCCCAATCACTGGATCTATTTTCCTTGTGGATATTTCGTGGTGTGTTTGGCTCCTCCTCAAGCAATTGCAAATTATCATTTTTTTTTTTTTTTCATGTTTTCTTTTGGGCCATTCTGACCATTTTCAGCTTCATTTAGGATTTGCTGGACAGGGCGAAGAAGGGGGAGGAGGCATGCGGCTGAGTGGAATATGCACTGTCTTAACAGACTGAGCTACTGCGTCGCACAATCTTCATGCAATTTAATATATTGTTTTGGCACAAGAGTCAACATCCCATATGTTGACTCTTGTGCTGCTTTATTTATGTTAGTTACCCCTCATACCGCTTCTCGGTAAAGACGTCAACTTACATTTGGAACATTGTAAGCACTGCCTGGGACTGGGAGTGAATTTCATGACCCCTGACGCAAACTAATAACATTGCTGTTGCTTGGGGTCCGCGTTGGCCGAGTGGTTATGAACACCGCACCTAACGCGACCCCATTCATGTTAGTGCCGCTGTGTCTACTGCAGCGTCCGCAGTGTCGCGAGTTCGACTACGCTCGTCGACTTGTCTGCAATGTCTTCCCCGATCTCTTCAACCCAGTTCCGACTAATCCTAGCCAATAAAGATGGAAAAAAAGCGCTGACGCCGGGAAAAAAAAATAACTTAAAAAAAAAAACATTGTTGTTGCTTGAATAAACAGCGCAACTCATTTTAAATCAAAGTCATTTATTAATGTTAATGTTGTAGAGGAATTTTATGTTGGCCAAAATGGTGTGTGTGTGTGTGTGTTGTATTGTGTAACTGGATTGCCTCCCACCCCCCCCAAACAGGCAGTGTTATCGCCATCTATGGAGCGGAGAAGAACGTTGGCAAGTTCTCTGTGGAGAACTACTGCACAGCTGACCTTCCTGCACAGTGCCCCATGCCCTCACTCGACACAGACAAGTATTATTTGCTCTTTTCTTTTAGAACATTAAATCTATTACTGTCCTTTAATCTACAGCAGATACTTATGGTTGCTCTTGAGAAATGCACAAATATAGATTCTAGAACACTGAAGTTACTGACACAAACACAAACCTATTACAATTTATACCGTCATTTATTTTTCACCATTTAATCTAAATTTCATTTTCTTAAATTTAATTATAATTTAGTATCCACACAATACAGGGTAGCACCAGAACATGATCACCATTCCTTGTCCTTTTTTTCGTTTTCATCTACAATTTAATGTGCACAATTCATAGTTCTCTACAACTTCTTTCAACGTCTCTGAAGTAAAAATGGCCCAATCCCAAATCGCAGAGCTGCTTTCAAAACCATGGCCCCATCCTGAATGAATGAAGTGTGTTTCCTCCCGGTGGCCGGCAGGTTTGTGCTGCTTGCGTCGGGTCTGGGTCTGGGGGACAGCCGCGGTGACAGCATGCTGAGCCTTCAGCTACTGGTGGACATGGTGACTGGTCAGCTGGGAGAGCAGGGGGATCAGAGCGGAGCGGCTTCCATCTCCAGGGTTCTCTTGGCGGGGAACCTCCTCAGTGCCAGCACCCAGGATAAGGAGGCCGACAAGAAGGTCTGCACCATACCCGTTACTGAAATATGTGAAAGTCGGAAAAATAAATTAATGCTTATTTTGTGGCCCATTCCAACCATTTTCAGCTTTATGCAGGATTAGCAAGAACGGGGCGAAAATGGGAAGGAGACATGCGGGAAAGCCGCCGGTGAGAGGAAGCAAACTTGCACCTCTCGGCGTATATGTGCTTTTTAGAGCACCGTTTTTACAACTACTATGTTATTTATTTGTTTATTTTTACAGTGGATATTATTTTAAAAAACCTTCAGAAATAATATGTTGCATTGATTGATGGTAGCTTTGTTAGGAATAATAATAATAATTATTATAAATAATATTGGTAAATAGTTGTTGCTGTCATTATTGTTGTTTTTATTATCATTATTATTGATTTTATTATTATTATTATTATTATTATTGATGCTTTGCAATGGAGGCACTGTGGATCCAGCATTGAATTTATGGTCTTATGTAGTATTAAGAATTACCCAGCAGAGGGCAGTCTGTTGCCATATGGTACGCTTTTTTTCCATCAGACACACTCACGGCATACCGCTTTTTGTGTGTTTGTGGCTGTATGTGCGATTCACTTAATGATAAAAAGCATAATAAGTGTTGCACATTATATTGGTGTTCATGTATTTTAATGTTGTTCTTGTATAATGTAATTACAGGCCAAATACCTGACTAAGAAAACTCAGGCCCGCAGTGTGGAAGCTGTGCGTCTACTTGATGAGTTGCTGGTGCAGCTGGCGGTACGTTTTGCCCAATTTAGTATACATGTTTATATAATGTATTAATTGAATTAGCCATTGTGACATAGCTCTGCTGTCGAATGCTGTGCCGAGCACAAAATTGCCATGCCAGTTCCTGGGCTTGCCCAGAGGCGATTAAATATTCACAGGGAATAATCTGGTGGTCAGGGTGATGTAGAATATTTTTTGAAGAGCAGCCTTTGGCAACTTTTCATGTTTTTAAATATCCTTGCTTGGATTTGGAAAAAGCTGTTATAAAGCCTATGTATGCACCTTTCACTACCCAGGCTTCTATTCCAGTGGATGTGATGCCGGGTCAGTACGACCCCACCAACTACACCCTCCCTCAGCAACCCCTGCATCGCTGCATGTTCCCTCTGTCCTCGGTCTACCCCACACTGCAGCTGGTGTCCAACCCCTACCAGGCCAGCGTCGACGGGGTCAGGTACGGAGATGGATAGATACCGTGGATACGATGCAATATATGCCATGGATGGGTATGATGTAAATGTAACAAGCGTGAAACTAACTTAGCATTTTGTCAACTCAACAATTGAACCGGCAGCCATTTGGTTTAGAGTATATAGTGTGTATCTGGGCTTATCAAGTTGGTAATGGGTTTCACTTTCCCATGTTGCGTTGTGTCATCACTGCACTCTGCATTGTGTGGGTAATTTCCCACTGCAACCCCTGGTCATTTATACACATCATTCATTAATATTTAAGCCTGCCCCAAATGACAAGCCTCTCACTTTGTTTACCCATTTGCTCCATCCATCTATTTGGAAATTCCACGGATGTAGGAGTAACTGGACCGTTATGGTTATGGACTTTCCATAACCGGATCCCACATGGTTCTAAACATGGGCAAACCCATTTTGTTTTCCTCAATTATAACCCTGCCTTAGACCTCACAATGACCCCTAAGATTTAACACTAACCATCTCTAGCCCGAAACCTTTCAATAGCCCAACCTTGCACACGGTCAATAAGTATTGTTGTCTTTAACCTTGTGTCGTAGCATGTTTAATTCAGTTTCTGCGGGCAGGGGTAGAAGAGGGCTGAATCAAGCAAGAGTAATGTGGAAGGTTAAGTCAATTAAACATACGTTTGAGAGTATTACGTTTGAAAATGTTTCCCTAACTGAATGATGAGCGCAATGATGGTTATTTTTTACTTTCAAATTGCACTGCAGTACTCTTCCCTAAAGGGAACATAAATACAAATACAAATTTAGTGTGGGTTAGGTCTGGGGCTAAAATTATTTGATGTGTTGTGTTTGTGTTCAGACTGCCTTTTCCCCAACCAAAGCCCAATTCACACTGTCATTGAATTACGTGGGGACCTCTGGCAATTCCCAATTACCCCCTGACGTCTGTTTTGTTGTGCGTTCTGACATGATTAGTAAAAGCCTGTATTTTTCTCAATTTAAAACACATTATGCTTTGCTTGCCAACATGTGTACACACTTACAGACTTCACTCTCTCTCACACACACACACACACACACACACACACACGTGTCTGCATGTATTAACAAAGTTAAACAAATTCAGAATTCAAACCATTGTGGTGTTTCACTGAATCACAGTAGGTGACTCTGGGTACTTCACAAATCCCTGACATCGCGCGTTCACTCCTCAAATGAAACTCTTGACGTCCTCCTTCATACTCGACAAGCAAGTGAAAGACATTCCTGGTGATTTTAATACAATCACATTCACTGATATTTGAAAGGGTGTATTCACATTTGTGTTGCATTTTTATCTTATTGTTATATGTTTGAAAATGTGTTATCGTGACAACCCTACTTGTAGGTGCACATTGTGAATGTTTATTTTATCCGCAGGTTCCTCGGCACCTCTGGTCAGAATATCAGTGACATCTACAAGTACAGCAGTATGACCAATCATCTGGACATTCTGGAGACCACGTTACACCTGGGGCACCTGGCTCCTACTGCCCCGGATACACTAGGTACCTACATATACCCTTTTAGGATGAGTTGAAACCTTGTGCAACATGATATCAAAGTTCAGTGAAAATTGCGTCCTACGCACCCATGAGCATGGTCACAGCCAAAATGCCGCTCGAATGAAATGGAAGAACCCACGAGGACCCAATAAGTCCTCAACACCTAAGGGCTACGTGCCTACATTAACTAGCATTGTGTTGAAATTAGGGATGCACCGATACCGTTTTTTTGAAAACCGATACGAGTACGAGTACTTTAATTTCAGTACTCGCCGATACCGAGTATTACCGATACCGATGCCCCATATTTAGGAAATTGCCAAAAAAAAAAAAAAATGTATGTATGTATATATATATATATATATATATATATATATATATATACCACTCCCAAAAAAAAAAAAAAAAAAAGGTTAAAATTTCTTCTACGAGAGGTCTGGCTGTATGTGCAAGCCATGCACACAGCGTGAAGGGTTTGTGAGTGATGGCAGTTTCACCACTCTCAATTTTGGATCAAATTGTTCAACGTATTTAAATGATTCAAGTAAATTCAAATCGGTA
>OMKY01253532.1:3526-14189 GCA_900302395.1 Bregmaceros cantori
CGTGTGTTTGTGCGTGACACACACACACACACACACACGCACGCACGCGCGCACTAAAGCTGCGTGCACGAGGCCGCTTTGGTAAAACCTTTGGAATATATTACTTCGCCGTTCATGCGCAAAGACCAGCAACAAGCGAACACACGCAGACAGACACACACACACACACAAACACACGCTCACCTCTGCGCCGCTTCGTAGCCACGTGCTATTGTTGACAACTGCATGGGGGCGGGCTGCATAAAGTGAGTGTTATCGCGTTATGTATGTTCACGCGCGAATACCAATGCAATGTTTTGTTGACAATGGAAACAGCAATCTTCCAACCGTACCGTATACGGACCGTATACGCACTGACCGTGTACGGACCGTATACGGACCGTATACGGACCTCTCTATAGTGGAAACCTAGCGTAACAATCATTTTGATACTTTTTTTGTGAGCTTTTTTTGCGTTTTATTAATAAGGTTAGTGTGAAAGTGGGATGAGAGACTGGGGGAAGGCGAGGGGAGGACTCACGACCTGTACCTGTGAAGTCAGTCAAGGGCGCTATACGTGTGTTGGATGCGGGTGACTGACCGACTGTGCCACAGAGGCAGCACATTCTAACTTATTTTTTAGGCACCAGTGCCATTTTTTTGCTTTCTTGACGTCGTGTGAAGGCGGGACGAGAGAGTGGGGAAGCAGAGCTGCCGCATACTCATGTCGGGGAGGTGGAGCGATCTTATGACAGCTCTGTGCGATGTGAGGCACAGGATTGTTTGCAGCAGTCTAACCGTCTCGCCACATAGCCAGGTATAATCAGACATTTTTACAGATCATCAACCTTTTCATCATTTTCCCCTTCTAAGCAATATATCAAGTATACTTCTTATCTTTATTATGTTATTTGTGTTGGTGTCGGGCTTGACAATGTTTAGCTTCCAAGAGAATGGACATGACACTGGGAATGGAGACTGGCATTGGGAGCAACATATATAAAACACTTTTAAGCAAAGTACGGACCATACAATGAAATTATTAATCACAAGTATTGAATCGATTCAATAATCAATTATCATCGATTAATCATTTGCAGCTCTAATACGAAGGATCCCGGTCTTTAGAAGCATCAGGGTTAGGACTGGGTTAAAAAAAAGATGAAAATCAATCTTTGCTCAAGATGTAATGAATCAAAAATAAACGTTGCAAAAAAGTGAAACATTATTATTATTATTATTATTATTATTATTAGTTTATTATTATTTTGCTTTATTATTATTATTATTATTATTATTATTATTATTATTATTATTATTATTATTATTATTATTATTATTATTATTATTTGTTTTCCAAAAACCCTGCCATGGGTATGTCATTTGGCAAGTAGTGCAACTTTAAGCAGTGATTGGTGTTGACTTGACATTTTTTTTCTTCCCAAATGCATTCTTTCAGATTCTTGACTCTTCTCTCTGTGCGGCTCTCTTACACATATACCGATACAATTGCAAATACACATGGGGCGGTTTTGTCTATGGAAAGTATTTATTTCAAAAGTCCAGTATTATGTAAAAAAAAAAGTGGAATTAAATCAAATTGTGGATTGACTCGTGACCTTGTGAATCGAAATCAACTTGGGATTGACTCAGACCTTAAACAAACGGACATTGAGTTAAGAAGTATTCCCCTTCAGGGCGAGGGGGGGGGTGGATGCTAATTGACAGGCTGCTTTTCAGATTTTTCCTTGGACGTCATCTTCATAATGTCGGTGTGTGTGTGTGTGCACATACTCGTGTGTGGCTGCGTGTGTGGCTGCGTGTGTGGGAGCATTACGCGCATGCCCACGTTCTCACTTATGTGCATGTGCCATGTAAAAATCCACCCTGGCAGACATCCACAGACAACTCTATTTTTATTTTTTTATTTTTTTTTGCAGCCGTGCATGCCACCTACTTTAAAACCATGGCCTGAAAATCCTGCACACGGCTTTTCTTCCTTTCTTTCAAGAAGGGTTGAGTGCTCCATTACTGCCGTTTGAATGGCGTGCCGATTATTCATTTTATTTTCATTGCTGCAGCCATTGCAGGAATCCGGCCATATTGTTTAGCACTTAAGACTTAAGAACCCCTGGTGTTGGGGTTTTTCTGTTCCTCTGCTAGCGGCCACCAGGGCAGCAGTCCAAGGCTGTTGCAATTGTTTTACTGTGTGGGTCACATGGAAAAGAAGCGTTGCCTGCTCCGAGCTGCTAATGGCCAAACCGTTTTCCTTCTTCCCCAGTGTCCAGCCAAAGCTGTTGTCACGGTGGCATGGCTGTCTCAACAAACTTGGGTTTCTAAGTGTTCAAAATGACTTGGGCAACTACAATGAAAATATTTTCAAGCTCTTGAAAAAAAAATTATGAGGATGCTGATCATTAACTCAAAGACGCGTTATTGCATGGATTTGAATAGTGTGGCTCTTTGCCACACTATTATTAGTCGTGTGGCTCGCATTTATTCAGAAATCAGCATGAATTCTGCAGGAGCCTGCAGAAACATCTCATCTCTGTGGCCAGTTTTTTGCCGTTAAGGTCCATTTCTCACAACCGTTCAGAAAGATTATAACCCTAGTACTCTGAAACAAAGGGTCAGTTTGGATTGCCGTAAAAAAGAAAAATCGAATATCACTTGCCAAACTGCCATTCAACCAGAGGGATAGGAGAAAACAAAGGAGTTGAACTGTATTCATTTGAAAGGTTAATGAGTACGGATGTTTCACTCTGTTGGGGACTTGGTACTCAACCGTACTTGATGTATCCCCGCCTCAAAACTGATGAGCAGCCCGTTCCTCTGGTCCTCTGTGCAGCCCTGATGCAGAGCCGAGGGTAGTCGGGTCACGCTGCGTAATGGGGCGCTGCCACGACTTGCAAGTTTGTACCTTTTCTAAATCCTTCCTTTTAACAAGACTAAGGATCGATGCTAATTGGATCTGCTAATACACGGGGGCGGCTCAAGCCGGGCTTAGATGTGGATGCGTATTGTTTTCCGCCAGTCCACTCTGAGATTGTTTACAAGGAGCCAAGCTGCACTATCCGATTGCATGTTGATTTTCATTATTTTTAAATAGGTCTAAATTTTGCGCTGTTTAATTTGGAGTAGATTGATTGACTACTGACCTTAATCCTTACGCGCTAATAGGAGTCAAAAAAGTTATCTTAGTAAGAGATGCAAAATTGTCTACACAACATGGCGAATCTTTAAAAAAACGTCTTTTTGAGATGTGCCCACATCTCGGCTGACACACACCACCCTATGCATCGCTTTTTCACTCCCCTTCGCTCAAGCAGGAGGAAACTTTTCACAAGTATCATGTGTAGAACATCCCGTCTACAAAATAGCACTTACCCAACGGCCATTAGATATTTGAACGGGTCCCACTAGTCTGTATTGTGTGGCAACATGCTGTCCTGTGTACTTGTCTACTGTCACACATTCTGTTGACTGTTGCACTGTCATGGTGTCTATTTGTTTGTCTAATGTGTTGACACTGTGGTGTATGTGAGCAGCTACCAAACCTATTCCTATCACATTGTGAAATGGCAATAAATGATTGAATCTTGAATCTTGATATCAACGTTCAGGGAAAAAATCCATCCTACCCATCCATGAGCATGATCACTGCTAAAATGCCAATCAAATGAAATGGAAAAATGCACGAGGGCCCAATATGTCCTCGGTAGTTATTTTTAAGTTTATTTTAAACAAGCAATACATTGGCTAATAAAATTCCAAAGTAATTCAATAATCATTAACAGGCATTCATTCACTTCACTTCATTTACAATTCTTCCAATAATCCAGAAACTCTGGCATCCCTGAGGCTCCCCAATCAAAGGTCAATGGCTCTGAACATCCTGATTAGTCAAAGCGCCTACGATTAAACAATCATAATATTTTAACCACAATTTAGCAGTCATCCTATAATCGTTAAATTGAGTGTGTATTGGGTTCACTTATCACCCTTGTGAGAGGCTCTGAGTAGATGTGGCATGGGAAGAAGTTAGTGCCTTGGTGCGTTCCTGCGGCTTTGCATTCAGTAAATAACACACTGCGATTCTGTAGGTCTCCGAGGCATGCGTACACTCGTACACAAACACACATACACTAGCATGTGTGTTACAGCATGCTGCTGTTTTATGCAAATGAAATGTCTGCCTTCACCAAATACATCAACAACCCATGGATGAACCTAGACATTCTCTGCATAACTAATGAAAACGGTGACCAAAAGAAGGAAAAAAAGATATATATTTTTTTTTTTCTGTCGCCTGGCGTTTTTCCATTTTTATTGAATAGGATTAGTGGGAAACTGGTTCTAAGAGATCCGGGTAATTTCCAACTGTATTAGGTAAAATCTCCAAATCACTAACAATTTGAACTGTGTGGTCTTGCTAGCTGCTGCTTGCTTTGCTGTGTATGCTACATTAGGGACTGGCTGTAGTTCAGTTGGTAGAGCAACTGCTTCAACGGCCTGAGGGTTGAAGACCGAAAGGTTGAAGATCGAAGCGTTGGTGGTTCGAATCCCAGGGATGAGTGGAGGAGAGCTTGCGGCCATTAACACAAATCCGGGCAAGTTAGGTGAAGCGTCCTTAAACACTCCGCCAAACAACGCCCCCTGGTAAACGTGTTATAAATGTATGTTGCAGTGTGCTGCCAGTTTGATGAAGAAGCCAGCATCTATTCTAGGCAGGAGACTGGCCAAGGCTACGGTTGTTGCTGAAAGTATCTTGAACAACAGCCATTCAAGTGTTTTTATATAGGGTGGATTGCCCTAAAGTGGGCCACCGCCTTATGTGGGACACCTATGCTCCAAACTATGGTAATGTGTCTAACATTAAGTTCAACACTGCATTTAACTGATCCACCTTAGGGACTGTGTCCTGTGTCTCCTCTGAGGGGGATGATTACTGTTGTTACTAATTAAAACATACATATTTTTATGCTGGGGCACTTTATTTAGTATGGTATTATTATTATATGGATGGCGAACAATTGTCTACAAATGATGGAGATAGGTGGCCACCTCATAGCAAGTTTTGTGGAGGACACAGTATGCAGTCGCTGCCGACTGCTAACGGGATGTCCCCCGAAACATGAGAGAAGCGTCAATTAAACTTGTGTTATCACACAAAGGAAAAAAGTCATAAGTACCAAAAAAATCTAAATAAATTTGAGGGAAATCCATCCGCCCAGTCAGAAGTTATAGACCAAACAAAAAAGTGTTGGCCTCCGAAATCTACTCTAGAGCATCAACACTCCGAATCTTAGGCACATCCATTCAAAAGTTAATGTGTTAACACAAAGGATCACACGCACAGCGGATGCAGTGGCGGTGAAAACAAGACCATGACATCCCCTACGCTCTGCGTTTCAGGATATAATAATCAGCCTCTTGCTTGCTCCACAAGATGACTCAGTGTGACTGAAGGATGCGTGTGGCCGCTGTTGTTTAGAACACAACCTCTCCATGGAGGAAGCAGTCATTAACAGCTCAGTGTCCCACAGAGGAAGCTCTGTTTTGTTACGCCACACACCAACAACACTGGCACGGGGAAGTTGAACAAATCAAGCATGTTGAAGATTCACATCAGGATGTGTAATGGCCTTCCGTTACACCAGACATGGGCAAACTTAAGGTCCTGTATGTATGTACATAAACTCTGGTAGTGGACCACGGTAGGAGGACACAAAGCGCACACCAGTTCAAAAGCCGCCCACTAGATGTCGCTCTGTGACAGTTACACATCACCCCCCTTACTTTGTGTTATGGACGAGTCTGCTATGATTAATATGAACAATGGAGGGGGACGACC
Source organism: Bregmaceros cantori (assembly GCA_900302395.1). Lineage (NCBI taxonomy): Eukaryota > Metazoa > Chordata > Actinopteri > Gadiformes > Bregmacerotidae > Bregmaceros > Bregmaceros cantori. Next base: position 9,360 of record OMKY01253532.1, read on the forward strand.
AATCCTGAACCGCATTGGGAAGAGTCAAAGTCAAAGTCAAAGTTAATTTATTGTCAAATGTGCAGTTCATACGACAAAACACAAATGAATAGAGGACGTCGTCCGGCTGTTGTATATGTATAATAGACATGTTGAAAAATAGCCACAGCAGAATAAATGGCACCAGAAGTTGTTATGATTCGTACAGCGAGAATAAAAGAATAAAGGAATAAAGGACTCAGTCAGGAATGCAATGAAAGTTTGGATGACTGAATGGCAACCAATGCCGTCATCCGTTTTCTGCAACACAGGAATCAAACACAAAACACTTGTAGCACACAGTGTGCAAAGGCAAACAAAAGCAATAGTGCACAGGCAATGAGTGTCTCTGAACACGAAGAATAAATGTCCGTAACAAACTAAAATGTCAAACTAAAAGTACTCATCTCCGTGGTTTGGTCCGGGACCGGTGAGCCGGATCCAGAGGTGGAGATGTAGGTAGTTCCTGCAGCAGAAGAGTAGCCTCTGGTTACCTCGATGGCTGCTAGGCTAAGCGGCTAACAATAAGCTACACTGAGAGCTCAGGGAGTGTAGAGAGAGAGAGAGAGAGATCTGGCTATACAAAACATAAACCATCCCCCTCAGTTCTCACCGAGGAAGAAACAGGACGTTGCATAGGCCCAGCGCCCGAAGCCCCTTTAAGAAGGGGAGAGCAGCCAATCATGGAGCCGCTCCGGAGCCGAGTGTGACGAGCAACAGCTGTGTTCGTGCGGTCCACGAACGAACCTGGCGCCTGGGTGCCGCCCGTGGACGAGCGGCTCATGACAGAAGTGACGTTAAGAGTACAAATTTAACCGGAAATACCCCCCCAAACTCGTCTATTAGGCTTTTTCATTTTAGAACCCATGCTGAATCAAAAAGTTACAGTATAGATGGCTTGATGTTAAAATGTTCATTTTTAGTTGTGCAATGATTTGTTTGATTATAAAATTGGTCTGCAACAAATTTAACTAGGCCTATGCAGTCGCCCCGACTGCCAAAGGTATATCCCCAAAAACAAAGCTAATTTTTTCGGGGCGAATCCATCCACCCGGTCAGAAATTATGGACCAAACTAAAATTTGGCCACCTTGAATCCAGCTATATTGTAAGTGCCGGCCTCCAAAATCGAATCTAGATCATGAATCTACTACTACTAGAACTATCTAGAACATTAACGCACCGAATCTGGGACAAGTCCATCCATCCAGTCAAAAGTTCTGTTGCAGACCGAGGATGCGAAACTGGCGGCACTCCGTGTTTCGGCGAGAAACTCTGGACTCGCTGAACGGAAACACAAATGAAACACTATTTTAATCATTTCATCTAAGGCGTAAAAAAATTCACGGGCAAATAAAAAGAGAATTAGTCAAATTCTCCGAAAATCATCCGCAGCTGCATGTCTCCCCCCACCTCTCCAGTTAGCAAGCATCGCACTGCTCTGCTGCTGTTTTGTCCCCCTAGTGCAACAAGATCGTCAGTCAGCCCCAGCAAGTTATTTACCAATCCCTCTAAGGTCAGCCAATAACACATGCATGTGCCATTTCTCTAATCAATAGTGTGTTGGATGAGTTGGACAGATTTATGTAATCGCCACAATCGATTCCATATAAGAAGCCGTTATTCTGTCAGTTGCTCATACTCGATCGTGTAGTGCTTTCCAGATACAAACTAGCCCTCCAACAATAGGATTGTTGACAAACGCCGTTTTTTATTCTTTGTTGAGAGATATAGTGATAACAGTAAATTGGGAACTGTGATGAAGAGTTGGGGGGAGACATTGCAGAAAAGCCAGAGAGAGTATGCAAACCCGCGGCGCTGCTCGGCCTGTGTCCTGGGGGACGCATACTCTAAACACTCCCCCCAATGTTCAATACATTTGGAGTGAAATATTGTACAGTTAACCTTCAGCAGTCCAGCACTGGAGAACACATACATAGTACATAGACACATATCCATTCCCTGAGCTGCATTGCTGACTAAGAGTGTGATGTCATTGCCCATTAGGTTGTGTTTGCGACCCATTTGGCATTAAATAATTGATTAATCACAATTAAATAATTGATTGACCCTTAGAGAGGAGAACTCATTGGTTCCTCGTGCATTTTTCATTACATTTGAGCAGCATTTTGGCTGTGATCATGCAACTGCAAAATTCACGGGTGTGTAGGATGGGTTTTTTTCACTGAACTTTGACATCACAAAGAAGTTTATTTTCCACATTGTGTAGATCATTTTGCATATGCGTGACAAGTCCTTGTAGCACCTAAGGGTTAATCCCAATCGATTTTCAAATAATAAGTCTTAGCAGTAATGGAATAAAATGTTACCTCAATTTAGATATTCTTCTTTTGTGCGTTTCCTCAAACCACCAGCAGAACCCTCACGACCCAGTGAAAATTGCTGCTCTAGATGACATAGTAATGTGGAGTTTGAGTAATGGTCACAATTTTGATTTCCAATGGCACAGAGCTATGACCCTACGCGTCGTGCGCCGCCGCGGCCGCCACCCAGCCTGTTAACACAAAAGGACGTATTGTTCCACATGGAACTGCACTAGCAGTGAACTCGGCACACTAAATCCACCTCAAATCCTTATTTAGATTGCATGCAGCGTTTGCTATGCTGTCTGAAACCGTGCAGAGTGATTCTTGGCGTCGTCACAGTCTTGTCATCAGTCGACGACATCTTGTTTTTGCCGGACAATTTCATTTCAGACGTGTGCAGTCTTTCTGAGAGAAATATAAAATAGAAATATTGACCAGCGTTCAGAAATGCTGAAGCTGACTAGATTGGAGTTGGCCGATGACAAGGGCACGGTGTGGCCTGAGATGGGGGTATGTAACACCTAATCATGTTCACAAATCAGCGTCAGACTTGCACAGTGTAGAGTAAAAGGAGCAGAGACAGACAACCAAAACTATGGTGCGGCAGAATCTACAAATGGTCAGAGCCCGACCTACCGACCCTAAACATGACAGCACTCCATCGGTGCCTCTGGAGGAGAAAGACGCATGTTCGTTGGTGCACACTCTGCTTCAAGGGGAGATGTATGAAATATTAATAGTTCCCACAGCTCTGTATGCAAAGAGAGAAGAGAGGATTTTTTTTTCAGACAATCTCAGTGTGTTTTTGTGAATAGTGCCACTGAGTGCCAAAGACACATTCATGAGTCTTTGGGTTTTATTCCCCAAAAAATAGATAGATGCAGTAGCTCTATCTGACCACCAGATGGCGCCATATGCCGTCTCTGTGGCCATATAAAGGGAGCGCATAGTGGCGGCGTATACTGCCAGCTAGCGGCCACCGCCAGCACTGCACCTGCATTTTCTCAGGATTTTGTGAGAAAACAGCAGTTCTAGTGATACCCATCCCCTGTTCTGGAGACTATAACAAAAAACAGGAAACAGGTGGCTTTTTTTTCTGATGATAAAGGATAGTCTGGCAAGTTTCTTTGTCATGTGTTTAGTTGACAAGGACAGAGAACCTAATTTTCTATGGGTTGAAAAAACCCTGGCACCGTGACATGCCGAATTTGAAAAGAGCTGGCACTGGATTAGCTAACCTCATTTTCTAAGAAATTACAGAATTTATTTCTCGCTTGATTGTTAAAATGGTCTGGTTAATGCACAACCGTCTGTGATGTTTATCCATTGCTCCCTATCTGACTGTGCTAATTGTACGCTGTGCTCACCAAATTACTTACAAGCTCAATCCTTATTTAGATTGCATTCGGTATGTTGGGCCGCCAACCCAGCTCCCTTTCAGCACATCGTCCTTTAATTATTGTTTAGAATGTAAAAGAGGTCTGAAAAATCGTCTCCGTCTTTGCTGCTATGCCTATGATGGCTGTTTAACGTTGTTGTTTTTTTTTCTCCCCGAGAAGCTTTGTCAATTCTTGTACGGGGGTGAATGGGGGCCTGGGGGTTAGATGTGAGCTCAGAGGAGCTTAATTGGAATCGCATGTTGCACCACAGAATGGTTGAAAGAAGGGAAAAAAAAATAGAAATCGCCGGGAGGAAAAAAGTCCCTGTGCACAGTTTGTCTGTGAACGGCCCCTCACCAAACTCGCATTAAGGTCGAGATCCTTAAACCCCCCCAGTTTGATGTCTCATTTCAAGGCACGAGGACTTAGTTGTTGGGGTGAAAAATATTCCATGACCTAATGTTTGGCTTTACAGCTCGTTTGTGTTAAATCAATAAAAAAAGGCAACTTTTCCCCTCAATTCTTTTTTTTTTTTTATAGAGCGTAGGTTAAGAAAAAAAAAGTTGACTGCCCATGTCTGTTACCACTTAAGGAGTGAAGGATGGCTCCGTAAGACAGGACAGACTGCAGTATACCGCCACTCCACCAGTAGGTTGCGCGTGTGATCTCACTCTTAATGGCTTCAATTATGTTTAAATATTTTATATTCAACAGCTTTTCCACTTCCTCTCACACACACACGGCTCTTCCATTACTTATTAACATTACCAAATGACACAAGGTGACCATGAGCAGACTTTAAAGGCACGTTTTTACGGGCTGTGAGCCATACGACAACCAAGTGGACTACTTAAAACATTCTCTTAAGAGCACCCTGAACATAGCGCTGAGTGAATCCCTCCAATTTTTTGATTTCATTTGATTGTCTTTATTTTGAAGTTAGTTTAAAAACAAACAACAAGAAACAAAATCTGATAACATGTGTAAAAAATACCATATATATATATATATATATATATATATGTATATATATATATATATATATATATATATATATATATATATATATATATATATATATACATATATATATATATATAAAACGTA
>OMKY01253573.1:5432-32389 GCA_900302395.1 Bregmaceros cantori
TGCTGCCTGGGTGTGTGGTGTCCATGATAATATTGATTGCACGGCGCTTGCAGCGTGTGTTAAAAATGTCAGTGAGGGTTGGCAGTGGGCAAGAAAACCCAATTATTATTTTTTGGGCCGTCTTGATGACCCTTTGAAGGTTTACGTGCGAAATACTGGGGGTTGGGGGGCGGAGTCATTTTGTCCTGCGCTTCTGTAGGTCACTTCCGGTGCCTGTATGTATGTATGTATATAAAGTCTGGTGAAGGCCGCGATACGTGGACACAAAAACGCACAACGCACGCCAATTAAAAATCCGACCACTAGATGTCGGTATGTGACCAGTTACACATCACATTCCTTGCTTCGTTAACTTTTTTTGTATAAATATTGATAAAACACAGTCAAAATCCTACTTGAAGTTACTCACCGAGTGGTCACGTGTTCTTCTAGACCAATGGGCTGGGTGCTTTTACTAGTTCTTCCAAAAATTATGAGACAATGGAACGGGTTGCTCCGATTATTAAATCATGCGTTTGTGGGTCCGCACCGATCCGCACGAGAGCATTTGGGTGAGTAATAGCACACCGCAAGTTACCACCACAATTTTTAAATAACCCTGTAGGTGCGTGCTCCCACTGAAGTCATTTTGAAAAAATAGACAAATACACAGCACATAAATGACACCGGACGTGACATTCAGACACCGGAAGTACCCCCCGAACTCGTCTATACTGAAGAAAAAGTAAATAAATAATTTAGAAAATGCTGAAGAATGTTAGCCATATTGGGCATTTTCCCAAGCTTGGTCTGTTTTTGTCGGGTACGGACCAAACAAGGAAGCGATTAATCGCTGACGATTTAATGGATTATCAAATTAGTTGCCAATTCAATAACCAATTATCGATGAATCGGTTGCAGCGCTACTCTATAATAGGGATTTCTCTATTTACACTCCAGAATTCAGCCCTGTCCAAAGGAAAGTGGAAGTCTTTCAAGTTTCAACCTTTGCATCATGATGGCCTTTTTCCTTTGCTTATTAAATGGAAATTGTGTGGAAAATGGGTGAAAAAAAGGAAATGCTCCTTGTCGTAGAATCCACTGGCATGGGGTGAGGAGTGGGCATGGGGGTGACTGCCTTTTTGAGGTTTTTATTCATTTATTTATTTATATATTTATTTTGCTGGGGATGGAGGATGTTTTGAGGAGGCTTTCACTGCTCCAAACCTTTCTTTGTCTGTGAGGAGTGGACAAGCTGTGAATGTGGACGTGTGGAGGTCATCTTATTCTTTCTTCCTCTTACCACTTAGCCGTGTGCGTTGTCCTGCCATATTCTGTCAGAGATGGGGCACTAGTGCATCACATTTACTCCGTTAAAATTTTGTGTGTAACTTTTGTATTTGCTTTCATAGGAAAACGCCAGAGAAAACTCCTACCTTAATATGTTCTACCCTATTCTTAGCCGAGCCAATGTGTACCTAATACTATCTTGCCGGTCTTGGTACACCAACTCTAACCCATTCTTAGCTAGCCTGGCAAACCAGGCTGGAGAAATGAATTGCGAAGTAGACCTGCAACTAACGATTATTTTGATCATTGATTAATCGGCCAATTTTACTGACGATTAATCGTCAGGTTAGTTTTTCCTTTGAAATCGAAACGATTATTTCTTCATGTATTTTTTTTGGCCCATTCGTACCATTTTTTTTTTTTCAGCTTTAGAATCGGCTGGAAAACTGGTGAAGAAGAGGCATGCAGCAAATCTGTCAGTGAGGCCAGCGAGCCCACGATTCTCCGTACCATCATGGCATGTGTGATTTGTAGTGAACTCACTCTTAATGGACTGAGCTGCTGTGGCGTGCAAAATTGGACGGATTATTAACTTAACTTTATTGATATTGCAAATGTTGAACAACATATATTCGACACATTATGTGGAGGACGGCCCAAACGATTAATCGCTGTTGATTAATCGATTGTCAGATTAGTTGACGATTAATTCGATAATCGATTATCATTGATTAATCAATTAACCAGTTGCAGCTCTACAGCGCAGTAAGTGTGACAAGTGGCATGGTGTCCCACCTCTCGATTCGAACAGAGCCTGCCTTAACGGAGCACTGATTGGACCAACCAGGCAGACAAATTCAGGCAGTCCAGAGTCCAGACCCACTGTACCGTCTGTTTGCGTGCGATGCGTGGATGATTCATTGTTTCTGGCTTGCCAGGCTAACTGTTAGCCCCATTATCCCAAAAGGGGGTGGAGATTGAAGCAACAAATCACTTCCCATTCTTTAATTTTTAAATCCGGTATTAGATTGGTTGTTACACTCTACTCAACAGATTTTTATATAGCGGCAAAATCACAGCCGAAACCTTAAAAGGTTGTCAATGTGAGAGATTGACTTTCAGCAGGGGAAAGGGGATTGACCAAAGTTCGGTTAGACAAAATCAAATGCAGTGCTTTATGTATTCAATTTTAATTTATTTGCTTCCATTTTCACCCCCGTTTGGGTCGGTGCGGCTGAGCTATGCTACCCAAGTACCGCCGTGAGTGGAGTGAATGCATGCACACAAGCAAGATGGCTTCGGTGCCGTTTTCCCACCCCATTTGCCTATCAATCCTGTGCCTTTTTCCCTCCGTCTGCCATTCAAATAACTTTCTCCCTCCTCCCCACACCCTGTGCTCCTCTGGGTGGTCGCAGGCCATGAATAAGAAAATCGACATCATCAAAGGTCTCTTTGTGGCGTGTCGCTTCTCCGAGGCTCGCTACATCATCAGGTAATACACATGCACGCACTGTGAACTGAAACGTGCCGTCACATAATGTAAGGGACATGGCGTTGTTTCTAAGTGTGGGTTGGTTATCACAACACTGGCTCTCATTCTTTTGAGAGATGAGATTTATATAGTAGGGGTGCACCTAGGGCTGTGCAAAAAAAATCGATTTGAAATCTGATTATTTTGTTCAGAGGATTTTGGAAAAGTGAAATCGTATTTCCTTTTAACATTAATAATGGTTTTGCTTGTCTGTTTTCTAATATATGGGTGAATAAAATGTATATAAATTGATAATTGTCTTGGTTGAGGGTGAGGTGTCTACTTAATTCCAAAAATGGACATCATTTGCAAATTTTGAAATATGAAACTTCAAGTTTGGAATATATTTTGTCCTTTTTTTCTTTTCCCCCCAAGAAATCGGAAACAAATCGAAAATCGAGATTTCAAAGACATAAATCGTGTCTTTGAAATCGTAATCGCAAAATCGCACAGCCCTAGGTGCGCCGATTAATCGATGGCTAATCGATTATGAAATTAATCTAGTAATGCAGTAATCCATTAATCGCCAAGGGTTCAATGATCGTTATTGCCCAGTTTTTTTGCTGACACCAACACCTATTGTTTGCCCCAAATTTGATATTTCAATATCAAGCTGCTATTTCCATCTTGTGTATGCCGGCTTGCAGTCTTCATTTTATTTTTAACAAATTATTTAATCTTTATTTAACGTGGCAACATACAAGCAAACCAAAGAGGCACATGCATGACCTACAGATAATACAATAGACAATTTTAGAGATACAGGGGACCACAAAACTTAAGGATATTATGGTGAGTTCAGCTCAGTTGCACAGTTGAACAGGTTTACATTTTAAGAGGTTTATTGAAACGCCAAATATGAGGATGGACAAATCAAACAGCCTGTCTTTGAATCTTGAATCTTTCAGGATGTCTCGATTGCCCCTGTCTCACAAACGTATCTTACATTAAGTTTGAAGAAAAAACGTTTTTGAATTGTCATCACAATGTCATGTTCAAGCACGTTCAAGTGTTATTTTATTTGTCTCCAACCAGGCTCACCAAAAACATAAACAAACATAACAACACATGCAACCAGGGCTTTGAACTGGGTCAAGGAACAAAAACCGGGAACTTTATATATTTTCCAGGGAACCGAAACCGGAAACATTATTTTTTATGTTCTGGAACATGAGCACTTATTTAAAAATACTGGTGTAGTTATAAAATCCAACAATCACCAGAAAAATGGCCGTGCCATTTTTTTTTTTTTTAAGTTTAGGTCATTTTTTAAAACATCTTGCAATGCATTATGGACTATATTGCCTTGTCTAGGGTACATCTGATGCTCACTACTTTTTGCTGTGCATTGTGGGATTTTTTACTTTGACCATTATTGAAATTGACAATTGTGCCAAATAGTTTGGGTACTACCAATTTTTGCAGGATCAGAACTCTATCGGGACTCTGTATCGGGGATCGGGACTCGGTATCCGGACTCGGGATCGGCCGATCGTTAAAATCAAAGGATTGGGATCGGGAGCAAAAAAACGCGATGGGTGCACCTCTAATTGTTACATAAATGCATACGTGATGCATGTGACCAATGCGTGGGAAACGCATCTGTATTTGTCTATTTCAATAACACTGCTTGTCTTATGTTTTTAATCCAGGTCATTAGCTGGTAAACTAAGGATTGGCCTGGCCGAACAGAGCGTCCTAGCTGCCATCACCCAAGCTGTGTGCCTGACCCCTCCTGGCCAAGGTTGGTTATCACACTGGCACACACAAAGTTTGAGTTATCCTCCATTCTTTTTCAGAGAAACATCCAGAGATGGCAAGTAACGAAGTACAAATACTCAAGTACTGTACTTAAGTAAAATGTTCAAGTATCTGTACTTTTAGAAGTACTTTTTTCTGTGATTACTTTAGGATAACGTCTATAATATTAGTCAGTAGGGGGCGCTGATGTACCGAGTACAGTCCCAGTTAATAAGTGGATTTCATTTAGTAGATGTAAGATACATTAGGCTAGTTGTTAATTTATTCGAGCAATAACATTGACAAACTAACATTGAAAAAATGCATTTTACATACAATTTTATTTGTAGTACTTTGTACTTTATGCTTTCAAAAATACTTTTGAGTACATTTCTGAGCATGTACTTTTTACTTTACTTGTAGATATTTGGATCAGTACTTTGTAGTCTTACTCGAGTTGATTTTTTTTTAATTTATTTTTTTTTTTTTTACGAATGTATTTTACTCTTACTCAAGTAAGAAATCCCGGTACTCTTTTCATAGTTGCCATATGATCCCCAAATGTTTAAAAAGAATGGTTGGTATTTCCCCACACTAGCAATGTATTTAACCGAAATGTAAGTAGTAACTGCAACCTGATATGAAAAATGTAAATAATACGTAATTGCTTCCATGCCATATCCACATGCTCTACATTTTGGTCACTGTTGGCTGTATCCGAAATAGCACCCTATCCCCTACTCCCTATATAGTGCAATCAACAGAAACAACCAACATTACAGTTGGTGCCGTCAATACTCACAAAGTCAAAAGTACTTACATTTGTAACTATTTGCGGTGGTCGTCACTCTTTACTTCCCAGCGTGCCATGTCTCGGTAGTTTAGGTAATTTTTAATGTGCCCCGCAATGCATTATGGGTTATATTGCTTTGTCTAGGGTACATCGATGATCACTACTTTTCGTGTTACTGTATTGGGTGTATGGAGTATTCGGACACCCCTACAGTGCACCCCATATAGTGCACTATATAGGCAATAGGAGGTGATTTCAGACACATTGCCGATCGGGCTGACTCCCATTAACACCAAACTGCACATGGTGAGCACATGGCAAAAGTCTGTCCCAGAAATGAAGACCAGTTGTTAAAAAAATAAAAAATGACCATCCATTTAAAGATAGTAATAATTTAATGGTATAATTCCTTAATGGATCATTATTCTGGATTCATAATGATGCCACTGCTTCACTATTTAAGAAAAGGTACATGTATTTTCCTAATATCGTGACTTGCTTTCAAATGACAGCCACAGAAATATTCTTTAGCACTTGAAATGGGGTGAATGTTATATTTAAAACTGCCAATTCAACACCATTGTCGGTATAGATTTTCAGTGAATTTCCCTAGCCCCCTTGTTCGCTTTCATGGCGTCTCACTCTGCGCCTGGAGTCAAATAGGGACGTTTATCAGAATATCTTCTTCATAATGCAACATGAACGCAAGCAGCTCCCTAGCAACAAGGTTGGATTGAGGAATTGGAATTGATTTTTCTCTATTTACCCTGGGCTGTGTCGGACGGAAAGTGGAAGGCTTTCAAACTTCTCCATCGTTTCCAGTGCTGATTACATGGAAATAATGTGTGGAAAAGTGGGTGAGAAAACCACTTGTTGTACAATTGACTGGGAGGGGGAGATTGAAAGCCCTTTTTGAGTTTTGGTTGCATGGCTTTTGCTGTTAGAGTAATTGTTAGCGCGGGCGTATATACTGGTCCAGAAATCAAATCAAATGAAACGTGAAACGCACGAAAACTGACTTAGGAAGCTTCGTTCACAAAATCACATGTGTTGGTGGTTTTTTTTCCCCTGAGTTCACTGGTTGTGTCAAGAATGAAGGTTGGTATGTCATGGTGGCCCCCCTCCGGAACTCGGAGGTATTGGTTCAGTCGTCGGCCCATTGCAAATACCGTGGGGTATCAACAGCCTCGGTGGACGTGGAGATTGAGGCGCTGGGCCTTTGCATTCAGTGAGGCTGGTCTCTTGATCTCTTCCGGGCTCTTGTCGAGATGCTTGGTCGCATTTGCTGGATGCCCCGGGGGAAATCTTAAACACAACACTACACAAACCTCCGCCAAGGCCGTAGGTAGGGCTGCAAAGAAAGATTATTTTAATAGTTGATAAGTTGCCGATTATTGAAACGATTAATCGATTAATCGGTTGGACAATTTCTCCTGGAAAAAATACCCCAAATTCTTACATCATGCAACAATTACCAGAAATTGTTTACGTGAAAGTACTCTTTACTTAAATTTGGTTCTTCTTGACCAACAAATGTACAAAGATTAATTAGCTTTATCTGACGACAAACTCATTACATGTTATTATTTGGGGGACATGTTATAAATGGGGGAAGCATCAGTCGGTGCACCCCTAGCCGTAGGGTAGTAATGAGGCTGGTGCACGCTGACGTTGCGGCTTGGTGGCGGCAGACATTTTGATGGTAGCATGTACGGTGAAGTACACATATACATACGGTTAAGTGGTATACCTAACCACCTTATCACATCCATTGTACAGGGGCAAATACAATAGATGTAGGTAGGCTGCTGCCGATTGATAGCATATTACCATGAACAAATTAAGAAAATAACACTGACAATGTTATGCAAAAATCACGCTCTGCCTGTTCGTCTGACCGTGATGATCCCCGATAGGCGGCGTGTTGGGGGTAGCCACCGCGGCTGCCACAGCGCAAGGTCCTTTGTATTGACTCAATATCTTTCACCATAGACTGTATATAAAGTAGACACAGCGTTCATGACGTCATCCCATTGCTGTGAACGAACTCGGGTTGTGCCGCTGACTGCGCGCTGTCATTGCTGAAAGTACCCGTATATCCGGGACAAGGAGAGATAGAGAGCTATACAGTATATGAGAGAGAGACACCCCACACGCAACGTCTTCTGGTGGTACTGTCCACTAGGGGCGCCAACGACGGAGCCAGAATGAACGGGATCTTATTGAAGCAAATCTGACTTGTTTGTGAAATTAAGACACCACTCACACAATTAACCGATAATTATCCCGGCAATATACATTAAAAAAATCAATTAGGAAAGAGCTTTAAATATGTTCAAACGGGCTGTTAAGATTGGAATATTTGTATTGGAATTCCCATAACCCTCGGTTTTATGAGCACGGACATGAAAACGAATGCTGTGTCCATTTTTATATACAGTCTAAGCTTTTGAACGGATGGATGGACGGTTCCAGATTTGACGTGTTTGTTAGATTCATCAACTGATTAGGTTTTGGAGGCCAACACTTTCGAAATTTTAGTTTTGACCATAACTTCTGACCGGGTGAATGGATTTGCCCCAAATATTTGTTGCTTTATTTTGGGGCATATGCTTTTAGTCCTGTGCCGTCGTCCCAACTGCTAGTTTTGTTCAGACAAACGAACCAACAAGTATTAGGGGGCGCGGTGGCAGAGAGGTTATAGAGAGCTCTCCCAGACCATTGGTCGAGCAGTTCAGGGTGTTCTCAGACACTCTCCGGCTTTTCTGCAATCCCGCCCCCCACACACGCGACTCTTCTTCCCAGTTTCCGATTTAATCCTATGTCTCGAATAAAGAATGAAAAACGGCACTTGCGCCCAGAAAATAAGTAAAAAAAAAAGCATGAGACTAAAAACTTAACCTCCTAGGCTGAGGCAAATATTCCATTGTTTAACTTTTGCTGTGACGTTCATGATGAACCCTGCTTAGTCCTGATGCTCAGGTTAGTGGCCACGAGGGCGCCGACAGGATTTTGCACAGCCACGGATTAAAAAATGTTGAAGCAGGAGGAAATTTCAGAGTTCAAGCAAAGTATGAAGGCGAGTAAATTGCATTACATTGCATTAGACGGGTTTAGCTAAGTCTCCTAACCAGAGGGATGTCTGGAGGGGCCCGACTCGGCCGTTCTGGCCTGCAAATGACACCATCTATTTTGGGCTGCCATATGGAACGCTTTTGGTGTTCGTGCTCGCTCTTTCTCTTCCTCCGTTAGTCTTTCTCTTGATCACCTCTTCAATCTCTTCTTCTTTATTGCCATCTCTTCCGTAATAATCTTTAGCTCCGGCCTCCTCCCTCTTGCATTCCTGGCTGCACTAGATCGAATTAGCTGCAAGTATAAATCATATTGTTTATTGCACATTTTTTTTCATTTGCACAAAAAATAACATATTTATTTCAAGCATCCAATAAATCAAATGACTAGACGTCTTCAGCATTTGTTTCATGTAATTCCATAATCCTTCAAAGCAATGCAGCAAACTGGACAGTCATCGGGTGAATCGCCGGCATAGGGTATCAACTTTTTTTTTTTTTTTTAAGCCTATGAAGAATTAATTTGACTGACGCAATGTTTTAGGCTGCTTCTTTTCAACATGTAAGCAACCTTGAGCTGCAATCAAGGTGTTTGATGTTGGCCAAGACGAGGTGCCATGTATCCGACACTGACATATTATGACGTTGTGTAATGAATGAATGAATGGAGAGCCAAGTGCATGGCTAGGGAGAGTTTTGTACTTGCACGTCTAGATGCAACATGCAGCAACCTCGGCACACAAAAAGGGCTGTTTGCATGGTGAAGTCACAGCTTGGCGGCAGACATTTTGGTGGTCTGGCGAACAGGCAGAGCGATATTTGCACAAAATTGTCTGATTTAAACGTCTTCTATTATTGATTTATTATGGTAATGTGCTATGAATCGTCGGCAGATGACAACCAAAGTACGTCCATTGTATTTGGCCCTAAACAATAGACATGAAGTGGTAAGATATACCCCTAATCGTTGGTGTACCTGTACACGCGATGCTACCAAAATGTCTGCCGCCCCCAAGCCGTGACGTAACCGTGCAACAGCCCTATTGAAAATTCATACTGAAATATGTTCCCTGATCTAGGCAGAGTTGATACTCGATACATGCCTCTCTTGCCTTTGTGCGTGTATTCACTGCGCGCATAGGGATCCAAACTGTGGATCCAAACTGGGTTGCAGATGGAAGCTACTAATCACTTGTGCATTTTACTAGGGGTCCACCGATCACGTTTTTTGCTTCCGATCCCCATCCTCTGATTTTAAGGATCGGCCAGTCCGGGTCGTTAGTCTTTTTTTTTTTTCACTATTTTCTTAAAAACACTGGCGAGCGCCCCTAGCCGTTGCTGCTGACCGGGGCACCCGTGGCGGGATAGTGTTTGGGGTTGTGCAGCACAAGGGTGCTGGGGACGCTGTTTATTCTTTAGCCATGCTTCAACCGCGACTCGGCAGCAAGGAGCGACGCACTCGCTTCGCTGCGTAGCTCGTCCGATCCTGATCAGCTAAAATCGGTACCGGGATATAAAAAAAACTGCGACCGGTGGCCGATCAGATCGGTGTACCGCTACATTTTACATTACTATTTAAACTCGGCATGTGAAGTGTTACATGACTGAATTTTGGGTGCACAAAATCAAATGCAGCAATTTTTAGTTGGATCTATATTGGGGTATTAGTATTACTAATTATTAGCCTACTTGGTAACTTCATCTGTGCCCAAAGGTAGATTGTTTGCAGGTAAAAGCAATATCTCATAACGCACAGTGGACACAGGACTTTGTCAAACCACTGGATGGAAAATTAAAAGGATTAAATTAAGTCAAAATACAACTTGAAGTTACTCAGAGTGGGCACATGTTCTTCTGGACCAATAGGCTGGGCTGCTTCTGCTAGTAATTCAAAAAGGAATGGGAAAATGGAACGGGTTGCACTTATTAAATCATGCGTTTGTGAGTCACAGATCCGCCCAAGATCATTTGGGTGTTGAATAGCACACCGCAAGTTACCACCATCGATTTTAAATAAGATGGTAGGTGTGTGTGTTCCCACCGAATAGACAAGTTGATAAATAGTCCAAAACACATCGAAAGAGATGGCACCGGAAGTTATGTTCAGAGTACAAATTTCACCGCAAGTACCCCTCCAAACTTGTCTATACAACCTATAGAACAATTCAGATCGAAGCCAGTTTGTGCCTCCCCAATGACATCAAATGTCAGATCAAACTTGTTATTCAGCTCCATCCTGTTATTTTAGGGGGTCTTCATAAAATATTAATGACCCCCTCAGCCTAACAATCATTCTTAAGTCATTGGCCAACACAGCCAGCGGGAATGAAACTCATCTTTCATTGTCATAGACTGTGGAAAAAGTTGAGCTAGTAATTCAGTTGGCTACCTTCTGGGGGCACTCATTCAGCATGGGCTTCTTAATAAGCTCCGTTGGTGTGGAGTCATGCTCTGAAATTAATGATGGATAATCTCTTCTAAATGACAATAACTGCCCGACCTAAAGCCGACGACCTTTCGGTCGAGACACGCCGTACCGACCGTCACGCTCGCACGCATGTGCACGGACACGACTGTGGCACACATGCTGTCGTGTGTGTGCGTGCGCGCACTCACACACACACTTGGCAGTGACAGCGTGTGTGTCTGGCTCTTAAAAAGTCCTGCCCTCGGCACACCCGCAGCTTCGCTGACATAAATCATAGCCTGTGTTGGGCAGTATGCTGTCATAATTAAACTGCACATGTAAAAAATTACATTTTAGGCCAATGAATATGTTGGTAACATTTGAAACTAGAGCTGCAACTGATTAATCGATAATGATGAAATTCTTGTAATGACTAATAACAGCCCTAATTGAAACGATTGGTCGACTAATCTGTTGGAAATTTTTACGTGGGAAAAAAAAAACAGAATATTCCCAGCAACTCAGAAATTAATCTTGACAAATTGAAATCGAGTCAATTTGGTTCACGTTAACAAATATGTTCATTACACGGAGACAAACTCATTAAAGTTAATTCATATGATGATAAACATTATCAATACTATTGAATTATATTAATCACATTTTGGATTTTCAGAAAGTATCAAGTGATATCAAATTTGTGTAGTCCAATAGGTGGTTGTCTCAAAGAAAAACTGCTGACCAAATCACTGATTCAACTCCTTGACGATTTAATCTATGAGTGCATTAGATGGCAATTAATTTCATAATCAATTTGTCATAGTTTACCCAAATAATAGTTGCAAGAAAACAGTTGTAAGAACTCGAGTAAGACTACAAACTACTGTTCCAAATATCTACTCAAGTAAAGTAAAAAAAAGCACAGGCTTAGAAATGCACATAATATTTTTAAGCGTAAAAAGAACAAAGTGCAAAACCTAAATTTGCCTTAACACTTTACAGGCGACTTTTTTTTTGAGGGTCACACCCAGAGACTAAATGAAAAAAAAAAAAAAAACATTAACTGCTACTGAACTCGGTGCATTAGATTACCGCCCCCTACTGACTCATTCACGCTGCACATGTAGTCCTACCACGTCATTGCAGAAAGAAAAGAAAAAAGTAACGACCCTGGTACTCACAGAAAAAAGTACTTCTAAAAGTACAGATACTTAAATTCTACTTAAGGACCGTACTTGGGTATTTGTACTTTGTTACTTGCCATCTCTGGTTATTTTATTTTGTATAAGTAATATTTATTGGCTAAATCCCAATGATTGGCCTGCACTATAGGCATGCAGAATCCAGAGTGTCCACATTGCGAATGGGATGTTTGCACGCCCACTGGCTGTGAGAGACTGTGCCCTAGACATTTGCTGCTTCAGAAAAAACCCAATTCATTTTGATAAGCATGGCGCTGCTGTGAAATGGGCCTGCCCTGAACATCGCGCCATAGAAAGCTTGCCTTTGAATATTTAAAAGAAAGGTCATAGATTAGGCCAGTTCACAGCTCTTTGTGTTCCTCACGAGATGCTATTAAGATGTGTTGAGATAAATCTCGGTAATGTGAATACCATCACAGAAAGCTCTGGGCATGGGTGAGCGTGCACACACACACACACACACACACACACACACACGCTTCGCACTTGTAAATGTTAAGGTGGGGACTACTATAAAAATATATACTTGTATTTTTATAGAATTATTGTACATTACTGCTCTTTTACTGGCAGTTGTGTGCTGGCGTGTGCGTGCACATGAATAATACTATTAAAGGATTGCAATTACCGGTTCATGGTGGGGCAGGCGGCACCCTTATGGGCAAGCCAGAACAATTGAATCGTCCACGCATTGCACGTGACTAAAACAATCATTTGGTCTGAATTAAGCAGGCTCAAAAAAAAGTGTCAATCGAAAGAAGTTATCAAATCACAGTGCAGTAGGTGTGTCTTGAGCCCCTTTTCCACTGGCTTACTTAAGGCCAGCACGGCACGGTTCACATGCACATCCACCCCGAAAATCGCTTCTCCACAAGGTCACATCGGCCAGGCCAGGTTTCAGGACCCGCCGAGATGTGGGTCCGGAATCGGGCCGTACTTGGCCACGTTTACTGGTCGCCGATTGGTCACACTCCGAGGGGGTGACGCAATGTGGCTGGTTGAAGGTATCAAAATTGAGTTTTTAAACAATTAGGCACCACCCCCTCGTGGCCGTGTTAAGAACAGTGGAAACACGTTCCCCGTTAACTGGAGTAAAATTAACTGAGATGCGCCAAACTATGCCTTGAGGTTTTTTTGTAGTGAAGTGGCTATGGAGGCCCACCTCTCGATTCGAACAAGGTCGAATTTGTGTGAGAATCTGATATGAGGGCCTGGTTGGCACTGGATCGTCTAGTCGCATGGAAGATTTGTTGGTTCTGCTTGCCAATTGGAAGGTACTGTTGCTGTCCAAATTTCCCTTGGGACGAATGGCATACAAGATTTTGTGCGGTGTTATTACACAAGGAAAAAGTCAGCTATATTGAAAGTTTTTTTTATGCTTTATATTAATTCATATGATTCATCTTAAAACCAAATAACTATTGTGAGAACAAAGCTAAATACATTTGGGGAAAATTCATCCACCCAGTCAGAAGTTGTGGACCAAACCAAAATTTGTCCATATTGAATTCAGCCATCTGGAGAATATTGGCCTCCAAAATCTCGTCCGTTCATGAAAATTCCCTAGAGCATTAACGCAACGAATCTGCGACAAATCCATCCGTTCGCAAGCTATCGCATCAACACAAATGATCTGCGGCGGCGCACGGCACGCAAAATCAGTACATCCCCTTACGCTCTGCGTTTCGGAGATATAATTACACCCGCAAGGCCCTGTGCAGTGTTGATGCAATGCATCGTGGGAAAAACAATTACCAACTTGCCAACCTCCGATGCACCCTATATAAACCCATTTGCCTGTTTCCTAATTGAAAGTTACCTTTTCACCCCCCGTTGCACATGATTCGCTTACAATACACCCGGCAACATTCTTACATTTTGATTCATTGATAAGGGAAATTTGTTTGGTGCAGATCAGGACATCTGGAATTTATACCGTAATCTCGGTAGCGCCTCCTGTGGACAGGTGTTGAAAATTAGCACTTGTGCTGTAAACACTCATGCAGTGCATATGGTCTGTCCAATGTGTCATGTAATGTCCATACCAAATAAATAAAAACAAAACAAAAAAAACACAAATTCTGTTCGTTCTTACAGTTCCTTATAGTGTGCAATGTTTCTGTTCCGGAACAGCTAAATAAATCTTTTTTCGTTTCCGTTTCCGCTCCTCATAAAATTCCGCAAAATTCTGTTCGTTTTCGTTCCTTGAACTGGTTCGGAGCCCCAGTGCAGATTCAATATTCTCACATATGTTTTGGGAGGTTCACGTCTTTGTAAATACCGTCTCTCTGCTATACGTTTCACAGCATTTCATTCAAGAAAAAGTTTTGTCTCGTCCACGAGAAGCTTCGCAGCAGGAGATGAGCGAAGTTCGAATTAATTGGCGGTGCACAGCTCATTTGCACACTACCCTCTCCGCTGTAATGAGGGTCGCTCAACCGCACGCGTGGCTGCAAATTTTTACATTGATCTGTGGTCTTGTCGCAGATCACGCCGCTTCCACAGCGTCCACTTACTCAAGGCAAGGCAGGTTAATTAAATCCATGTTCTCTCCCATTAAAATGACTGCACGTGTGGAGCCGGGCGGCGGCTGTGTGCATCACGAGAGGGAGGAAAAAAAAAAAGACCACCTTTCAAAATGCCTGTTGGACTCTTGGTCCACCACACGGGGGCTGTGTTTGATTGAGTTGAAATGATTTCTCCTGACCAGTGTTAAATTTAATTGAATCCCGAGAGCATAAATCCCTGCTAATGATTACGGAAGACAATGCACTGCTGGCTGCACCCGAGTTGGCGAAAAGCTAATTCGCATACTTGAAATGAGATTGGATTCCTCTAACCGTGTCGTGCCTATGTAATCCGCCATCTTGCATTGTTGAATGCGATATAAACATTTTGTAGGGGGGGATCTCTATCATTGGTTCGAACCGACGAACATGCAGCTCGATGGCATTTAGCAACTTCCATGTTCAAATGATTTATTATGAAATGAATCGACAACTAATTACCGATTTAATTCCATTCAATGAGTTGTATAATTGTTGTTGTCGGCTGTTTTTTGCTGACACCATTTGATCTACACATTTGATATCACTTGATAGTTTCTGAAAATGCAAAATTATTGAAATAATTCAATGTTGTTAAAAAATGAATATAAAGAAAACCATCAAAACATTAACATTAATGAGTTTGTGTCCAAGTAATTAACTCAATTGTTGTCCATTTGTTTGCTTACGTGAACCAAAATTTACAAGTTGACAAGATTAACCCTTTGGGGCTGCAAGGACAGTCCTTTCACACTTTTTTATAAGATGAATTGTGTCGCAACTATTAAAAAAATTAAATAACCCTTGTTTAAAGGTAAATCTCTTCAGATGCATCTTGAAAATTTATTTGCTTTAGTACATGTTTTTATTTTAGGACACGTGTCAATGAATTTGCTATGACTATAACAATGAGGTTTGAGCGACTACGTCATTTGTGCATCTGCGGGAGGAGCTTGTTAATGCGAGAGGATCGGTCTACTCTTGGGTGTCAGCCACGCCCCGCTCATGCGAGCCTGGTTGACACTTGCGTGACGTCAATTGTGCACTGTTGATAGTATACACACCTCATTTTAAACATCAATGAAAAAAGTAGATGTGTAGTAGAAATGGTCTGTATCGATAATATAAAAGATTCGAATTCACCCTCGTTACAGAGGCAACCTCACAGACCTCGCAAATCACGCCGCACATGTACACACACAGAGCAAAGCAGCCTGTGTTGATAAGCGTGTGTGCGTGTGTGCGTGCGTGCGTGTGTGTGTGTGTGTGTGTGTGTGTGTGTGTGGCTCCGCATTGGAGGCAGCCAGTGGACCATGGTCAAGTGTACACATGGCGAATGTAAATGCCGCGTGTCTCAAGCTCCGCCAGGAGGCGGTGGAGCAGTGGCACTCCAGCTGAAATTCGGAGGTGCTACTCCTTTAAGCCTGACGTCACAATCTCGTTGTTTTGGCTCAAAAATGATCAGCACAATTTACAATATTTGTCAGTCTCCCTAAAGGCACTCTTCACATTTCACTCTATCCTACAGAACAAAAGACTAGTGCTAGTGTCGGCGTATTCCATTGTTCTGTGCAGCTACTGCAGCTTTTTTGATGGTCTCTCATTAATTGTATTCAACCTTTTTTTTGACAGATTTCCCTCCTGATGTGGTGGATGCTGGCAAGGGGATGAGTGCGGAGAGCAGGAGGTCCTGGCTGGAGGAGAAGAACCTCATTCTCAAACAAACCTATTGGTAAATTTTGGATGTATGGTTTATGTCAGTGCAAACTTTAAGATTTTATTTTTTTTAAGTGCAGCTTCAACCATGATTTTTATAAAATATTGACTATTTCACCTCCAATTCTAGCTGCAAATCTGTTTTGGTTTTGCTTTCGACTAGTGGCCACTACTTGAGTCTCTTGAGAAAAAAAGTGTATTAGGCAACCCATTTATAAATTATAAAAATGATTTGTTTTGTTTATAGGAATATTTGATACACTAAAATGTAACTTGTGGAAAGCACGCCAGTGTTTACATTTCAGTTCTGTTTATTTTGAACTCTATTTGAACACGGACCTGATCAGGGTCGGAGAGGTGCAAAAAAAGTTAGAGGAAGAGACTTTTCTGATTCCCTTGCTCAACAGCTGCTGTAGGGCTGTTGCAGGGTGCAATTTGTTTACACTCTCACTGTACTATGATTATCTTTTCTAAATATTTATCTCTGGCCTCCTTTTCTAGCGTGTCCCAGTATATCCCACATCCTTTACGTTTTAACATTTTTTTTTAATTTATAGTTTACCCATTTTAGCATTTTTTTTTTCTCTCGAATAGTGTCTCTGTACGCTCTGGGCATGCCGTGAGAGTGTAAACAAACCGCACGCTGGCAGCAATATGGCCGCCACCCACCAGTGACGTCACGTGCAACAGCCTGATTGTTGACTAGATTGCCACAAGGCCAAGATACAACCAAGTCCCTCGTTCAAGTCTTCATGGGCAAGACAAGTCATCATTAAGATGCTGTAGTTTTATCTCCAGAATCCCATTTTAATAAAGTCTAAAGCAGGCAATAGTTTTGCTTTTATAATAACGTTGTTTGTAGGGCTGTGCGATATGGGGGAAAAAAGGGTCATATCACGATATGGATTACTTCATATCACGATCACGATATATATCACGATATGCCCATTTAAAAAAAAAATATATATATATATTTTTTGTCCGCTTTTTTAACGTTATATCAACTTAAAGATTGCATAGTAACGATGCAATATATTTGAATATTTATGATCATCACCTGCTCACAGATAAGCGCCGTGTGGCGTAAAGCGTTGTTACGTCGCAAAACCAAGCAGTCTTTTTATTATCTTTTTATCAACTATAAACTGCATAGTAACAACGCAAAGCATTGTATTAAAATGGGAAATTATATTAAAAGTGTATAATGGCTCTAAATGATTTTATCCCGATTATAAACGATACAGGAGAATGTCCTCGATACACATTTTTATATCGTCCTAACGATACATATCGTCATATCGCCCACCTCTGTTTGTTTGTTTTTGTTTTTTTGCTGCTTTATTAAAATCAGATCCTGGAGTTAAAACTACAGCATGTTAACGATGACTTGACTTGGAGTTGACTTGGAACTTGATTTGCCCAAGAAGACTTGAGACTTGCATGAGGGACTTGGTCGCAACTCTGCCACAAGGCGTTGAGTGGCAACAAAAAGGACTTGACCTGTTTGAAAACGGTTGGAGTTGTTCTTATACCCTTTCTTTACTCCACAGTGAGATGCCCAACTATGACGTCATCATCCCAGTGCTGCTGAAGGAGGGTATCGACCAGCTGCCGGTCCACTGCAAGCTAACCCCAGGTAGCCGCCCCATCCGATAAACGTACTGTTTACTCTGCCTCACAAGTAAATATACCTGTAGTCTCTATGGCCTGAACTACACATACACGGATATTTATTTATCAGGATATTTTTCGTACCCCGTCTAAATAAATATCTCTGACCACACGTGCAGTTCTCAAATATATCCGCGACTACACGTAGACTTCTATATCAATGCGATCGGATATCGCCCAGTAATATATTCACGAACCAAGCTAGCTGATTGGCGTGTGTGTGTATGTGTATAGATGGATAGATAGATATACATACACAGATATATACACACACACAGAAGGGGAACGCCCTGCCACCATATCCGGTCGCTATGGTATGATCCGCTGTTGGCTCCAGCCAGCCCCATTACCTTTGATGGAACAAAGCAGCGGGGAAAGCTTTCATTTTCCGCTTCGTACTGAACTGTCCAACACTATTGCCCAGTTCAAACGCTGTGCGGAGACTGTTGACTTTGTTCATGTTTGGCTATGCACGTATGATGCACGGAATGATCAAAACGTAACCTTTTCTTTTTTTTTTCTTCCCAATGTGTTTGATTTTTTTTTTTTGTATGTATTTTATGCAAGTTTGTGGCTACAAGTTGCTCATTCATATGGGGTACTGGTCTGGTAGTTGGTCGTTTAGAAAATTAAACAGATATACAAATTTATCTAAAATATCGAAATTTGTAGATATTTTGATAAGTCAAAATTAGGGGTGCTCCGATCACTTTTTTTGCATCCGATCCTTTGATTTCAACCCGAGTCCCGATACCAAGTCCTGATTCCCAATAGCAAGTCCAGATACCGAGTCCTGGTCCTGCAAAAATCTCTACACAGAGTATCACTCCACAGCGGGTGCAAGTGCAGCTGGCAGAGCACACCATTATCCACTCTCCTGCAGCAGCAACCGCACCGCTCCCAGACTGATTTACCGATCCTGACCGGGACAAAATCACGAGTTCCGATCCTTGGAAAAAAGTCTGATCGGCCACGATCACCGATCTGAGGATTGGATCGGTGCGGCTCTAGTCAAGGGAGCACACACACCTATTACGTTATTTAAAAATGTTGGGTGCACACATCGTTATAAAAAGTGTTACGTGCAAAACACTGAGGGGAGTCATTTTGTCCCGTGCTTCTGTTGGTGTACCTAATGTATATAAAGTCTGGTAGTGGCCGGCGGTACACGGACACAAAATACACACAACGCACACCAGTTCAAAATCCGACCACTAGATGTCGCTCTGTGACTAGTTATACAGCACCCCCCTTTGCTTCGTTCACCGCTTTACATAAATATTGATGAAATAGTCAAAATCCTACTTGAAGTTACTCATTGAGTGGTCACATGTTCTTCTGGACCAATAGTCTAGTTGCTTCTACTAGTAATTCCAAAAAGAATGAGAAAATGGAACGTTGCACTGATTATTAAATAATGCAGTTGTGGGTCACAGATCCGCACAAGAGCATTTGGGTGTTGAATAGCACACTGCACGTTACCACCATCCGTTTTAAATAACTGGGTAGGTCTGTGCTCCCACCGAATAGACATGTTGAAAAATAGCCAGACACTGCAAATAAATGGCACCGGATGTGACGTTCAGAGTACAAATTTACACTGGAAATACCCGCCGAACTCGTCTACAGCTGCCATGACTGGCATGTTCTCTGAGAGTTGCTCCAATCAGCAATTTCTTGTAGCTAGTGATGACACTCTTATGCAAACCTCGGCGGAGAATGCTCCCCCTCAGGCTGGCAAAAGAAGTGCCACACACTCGCGCATCCCTATCCCATACAGTTTACGAGCTACGACCTCGTTAACAAGTGCTTGTTACGAGACCGCTCCGCTAGACCCCCCCCGCCCCCGCTCACCCTCACCCTCTCAACCACTTCTCTTCTCCCCGAGGCTATGCCGCCAAGCTGTGCTTCAATAAAGAGACAAGACGTAATAAAATTAAAAATGTATAGCGGCACATTACAGCACCCATAAAGCTAATTAGCCCGGGGAGCGTGCGCTGACCGGCAGCACCCCCAAATGTACTGTACTGTGAATACTGATGGAGAGGACCAGGAACAGTGAAGTTTTTCAAAACACTGAAAGTGCAGCAACCATAATGGTTAACGCATGGTATTTTGGACCGTCTTTTGTGCTTGTGCTAACCAACAAATCGTCCACGCATTGCACATCGCTAGCCGCATAATCGTTCTAATCGTGTGCGATGCGTGAACGATTATGTGGCTAGCGATGTGCGATTCGTGGACGATGCATTGGGTCTGGCTCGCCAGGCTAGTTAACGCTCCGAGGTGATGTAGCGCTGAACATCTCAAATAACATATTTACGACTTTGTTTATTGCCATGCCTAGAGGAATTGCTGCTGTCGTGTAAAAAAATCTACAAAGCACTACTTGGAATAGTTGTGTATGTGTGTTAATACGTTTTATGGGTGATCCTTTTACCATAATTGACCCTATGGTCTAGACCAGGGGCTCTTGACCTATTTCACCCCAAGGTCCCCTATTCCTGGCTTAAAGTAACTCTGGGACTCCTTCATTTTAAGGCATATAACCAATTTTTTTTTGTAAGTAACTTTTGGAATACTGCAGGGAAACGGCATTGTATCACTTTAAACTGCTGGGGAAATGTTGTCTTGGTGCTAGTTAACAATGAATCGCCGCTGGCGATTGTAAAATTCACTCCCTCAGGTGGTGGAAGGCTGTATCGTGGTATGCATACATCAACACATTCAGACCTTTTGCGGACCACTGGTTTAAAACCAGTTATTTCTCCACGGACCCACGGTCTAGACTAGGGGTGTTACGGTTACGGGTGCACACGGTAAGGAGCGGTGAAATATTTGACTGTTAGATTACCGTCTGAATTTCCAAACGGTCGGTTATCACAGACTGTAACGCACACCGTGACACCGGGAGCACTTTCATTACCGTGATAAGACTTTGTTGCCGATGTGTGGATGATGTACTAGATGTGTGATGCATGGACGATGCATTGGTTCTGGCTCACCAGGCAAGATGCGTGGGGGGAGATTTAGTATTCTTTTTGAATACCGCGATAATGCCGTGTACCGCGGTAATTTTGGTAACAATAACCGTGACCGTAAAATTTCATACCGTGACACCCCTAGTCTAGACGTGGTTGGCACTCTCGGAGTGCTTCTAGCTTTTTTTTTCTTCCCCCTTCTGCATAACTTTCAGTGCCAAGTGCCAGCAATTTTCACATTTTTCACCTGCAGTCGTTGTGTTACTTCCAGGTGTCCCACTGAGGCCAATGCTCGCTCACCCCACCAAGGGAGTTGGCGAAGTCATGAAGCGTTTCGATGAGGCGGCATTCACCTGCGAGTACAAGTACGACGGCGAGCGTGCTCAGGTGCGTGCAGCGTTTGTGTGTGTCTGAGTGCATTTTTTTTCGGGCTTTGTGTGTGTGTGTGTGTGCACGGGGTTTTTTTTGTGTCGCGTTCGAACCTGAACAGAAGTTGCCTGCAGGGTTGTTTTATTCTTGGTGCCTGTCACCCAACATATGTGCTGTATTTTGGATGTGTTGGCCTGCGCGTGTGCATGAACACAACTTTGTATTTTTTTTTTCCCCCCCTCCTCCAACAACAGAAAGTACTACGGTTGCTCCAGGCTGCCGGTGCTCCTGAACAACCTGTCTCTCCCTGTCGGCTGTTTGTGTGAAGAGAGTCACGAGTCTGTCTGTGCGTTTCTCTGTGCGTGTGCCGGAGCTTGTGGTAGAAAAATATTAACACATCAGCTAACGCAATATTTCTCAAAGTTTCAGAAGACACCGCTCGCTCAGATCGGACCACTTGACGATTAACAGGGTTCAATTTCAGCAGGGCAAGTTACAGGAATATGGCTCTCTCCCAAAGTGATGTTTGAAGAGAGGACAGCTCGGGACAGAAACATGGATTCCCATTTGTCCACAAGACTGTGATTAGACCTGGCTAGCCAGCCTTCATATACCGTTAGATCAAAGAAACGCATGTGCAAGTTATACACAAACATTTTGTTTGTTCTTAAAGTTCCTTATATTGTGCAATGTTAAGCATAGTTTTTTTATACAAAATCTATTTGGATTTTCAAACTTCAGTGCAACTGTATTAACGCAATTACATTCGCTTCCTCGTCTGTCCACAAGATGGAGCCCCAGTCGCATGGGGCTTGACGATCGACGGTGAAAGTGGTATGATATGTTAAAATATAAAGAGAACAGAAAAAAAAAGTTTTTAACCGGTTTTGTGGATTTCATAAAGTTCTGTTTCTGTTCCGGACCATTTAAAGAAATATTTTGTTTGGTTTCCATTTCCGCTCCTCGTAAAATTCCGCTCGTTTTCCGTTTTCGTTCCTTTAACCGGTTCGGAGCCCTGATTGCAACTTCAATATTGTAACAAGAGCCCCCCGAGGAGGAGCTGGGGCATAGAGGAATGACATCAGCAATAGCTGAACTCGGCTATTGCCAAGGTTCGTTCGGACTCTATTTAAGGGGCGCGCCGGTACACGCTGAGACACCAACGGTGTCAGCCCAGCATGCACCGCGCTGTGCATCTCATTTCAATATGAAGAACACAAGATGCATTGTGCTGTGCAAGCTACTGTCACATGATGGTGATGGGTGGCTGGTATCGACGGTTAACGACAGAACTGGGTCAGTCCTGCCTGCTTGTTTGATGGACACATCCTGCTGGGTTATTGAAATTGATTGCTGAATGGCTGGAAGATGAAGCAAGGGCCACTTTTTAATGTTCTTTTTAAAGATGTGTAGACAGGCGTGCTGTCTACACACCACGTACGTGGGCGTGGCACCTTGTGGGCGTGGATCATTGTGATTAACAGAGTAGCGTTCGGGTCCGCGCTGCCCGAGTGGTCATGGACACCGCACCACTTATCGACTACCGCAGTGTCGCGAGTTCGACTACGCTCATCGACTTGTCTGCGATGTCTACCCCTGATCTCTTCAACCCAGTCCTATCCAATAAGAATGAAGAAACGGAGCTGATGATAACATCTAAAGTTTAGGCCAACATGGGCATATGAACCACATGCTTCTTATTGTATTGCGTGCAATCTAAATCTACTGCTGTGGGATCAAAGCTAATTAGGATGTTTTAATTTCTCTAAGATTTGATCAAAACAGTAAAAAATATTCTACGTCAAAGATCTGTCCTTGGGATGTCCCCTAACTCCTATATTCAGTTTAATATAGGCTCTTTGAATTATCTGAATAGTGTTCATCCTGCCAAACCATGTACTAAAAAATTACCTATTTTACCATTTAAATGACAGGAATAAGGTTTTTAAATACATCGAGTTTCGCTTGCTATTCTGTGACCTTCTTCAGGAGTGGCGTCCAGTTGGCATGGCGACGCCAAAGCTTTATCACTTCCTAGTGGGTGTGGTCTGTTTAGGATTCCCGCCAGTCTTATTATTTTCAAGTATTAATTTTCAAATTATTTGCCTAGACAATGGGGCTTGACATTTTTTTTAACTCAAGGTATGTCTGTTTTATTTATGACAGCAAACAGGAGGGAAGAGACTAGGGGTGCACCGATAAGATTTTTTTTGCTTCCGACCCTTTGATTTTAACGATCGGCCGATCCCGATCTCTGGCACATAGTCCCGATACCGAGTCCAGATACAGAGTTCTGATCCTGCAAAAATTGGTAGTACCCAAACTATTTGGCACAATTGTCAATTTCAATAAAAGTCAAAGTAAACAAAAAAAGTCATTTGGCTCCCCAACTCATTTACCGATCCTGATCGGGACAAAATCACGAGTCGTGATCCTTGAAAAAAAAGTCTTGATCGGCCCCCGATCACCGATCTGAGGATCGGATCGGTGCACCACTAGGAGAGACATCAAGAGAGGGACATGGATTGCTGTTTTTAACCGACCAGATCAACAGCATTACTCAGACACTCGGCTAATGGAGCCAGGTGGCGGTCCAACACGGCCGTTCTGTGTGCATCTCCGTGCATCCAGAGCTGCCGCTCAACGCGAGCTTAATGAGCTGGGGATGCGAGTTCGTCCTCTGCATTGGCTCCTGGGCCTCCTCCGCCTACTGCCGGTGTGTGTGTGTGTGTGTAGTGCGACCTCCTCCCCCACCCGCCCACGAGATAAGCTTCCAATGACTTTATAGAAAAACACACCGGCGGGCCTTAGCAAAATGACTGGGGCTTATTCCAAATGGCCCTAGCTGTGTGTGCATGTGTATGCACGGCATGCCAATCTCAAAGCATGGGAGTAAAAATTGCGCCGTAGCGAAACAATCATCATCAAAGGCAGGTGTCTTGACTGTCTGCGGCGAGCAGTCGAAGGCCTTTGGGTCAATAAAGTGCCTGTAGACCTAATTCCCCAGACAGCCTCTGTGGTTAACAGTCGGCGCAGTGCTACAGTCAGACATTAGGGCATTAATTAAAGGGGGGGGTGGAAGGGGATCGGGGCCCCTGCATGATTCATGTAGCTTGTTGACCTGTTTATGCCTTGCATTATAATGGTTTTCCCATGATTGGATTGTCGAAATACCGAGCGCTTTCATTTGCATCTGGCATTAAGGCGGTGGTAAATACATTTCCAGCTCTGCCCCTGCTTGCCCGCCAGGTACGGCGGCGGCGTGGGGATTATTCAGTTGTGATGGGCTGATGAAAGGTGTATTTCAAAGGAGCCCGTTCCACAAAAGGTTGGAACAAACGTGCTGAACATGATTGCAATCTGCGATTTCTTTTGAGTAGCTACGTTACTTGGGTCGCCTGAAATGTTAGTTTGCTGGCTTCTTGTTGGCTAGTGTAACGTGGGTGAAACGGCAACTTTTATTAGGGCTGTTGAACGGTGACGTCACAGCTTGGCGGTGACGGACAAAATGTTATGTTATGGTGTTGTTGTTGTTGGTGATGTTTTCGATGATCTTGGGGAGCAGATCCCCAGCTGTCTTGATGGAGGTGTAGCATTTGTCGATATTGGCGGCGACGCTCCTTAGGGCACCGCCCTCGCTATTCCCTGGTAGGTCGCGGGTTGCGAGAGACCACCAGCCGAAATATTTATTATAATACCACTCGGGAACGCTGATACTCGGTGGTGACGTAGTTCTGACCAGCCAGGGGCATCTCGGCTCAGTTTAATTATACTGTGCTACGAGGTTGTGTGAGAGTGTTGAACGCTGTAAATGAATGCGAGAGCCATTGGGGATTCCTCAAATGAACGTGTTGTGTATTTTTCTTGTGTCCTCTCTTTCCAAATATTTGACCAGATCCACATCCTGGAGAGCGGCGAGGTAAAGATCTTCAGCCGTAATCAAGAGGACAACACGACCAAATACCCGGACATCATCGCTCGCATTCCCAAGGTGATGATCTCTGCTCGTTTCACACATGTGGCACTGTATGTCTTATGTTTTGTGATGGCGTTGTGATTTTTGGTCATTTTTAAAATCTTGATTTTTTTTTAATTACATTTATTTCATTGATTTGATTATTTTTCCAGCCCTTTCTGACCTTTTTCCGATCACCTGGGATCTTTTGATTTGATTATCTTTATTTTGGACTTGTTTACAAACAAAAACACACAATCTATTCACATGTATAAAAAAAAACAAAATAGCACAATGCATAAGACACATGTAATGTTACATAAAATAGAAAGTGCATTCCCAGTTATTTCACCACGAGTATTACATTAAAAAGTACAAAAATTAGTAGGAAGAAGCACAGTTACTCCTACCCCTCTATTTGCTAAATGAATCAATTATGTTAACATAATCATAATATGATTTATACTATAGTATGTTTTCCTTTCTAAATGACATGCCCCTGTAACCGTGCATAAATCTATACCTATGTATGGACTTACACATCCATTTTCATTGCGTACATTTTTTACCTACGTTCACACCCATATTCAACTAACGTTACTTACTTTCAGAGATGGCAAGTAACAAAGTACAAATACTCAAGTACTCTTAGTTTTTTCATGTATCTGTACTTTTAGAAGTACATTTTTCTGCTTTTTATTTTTTTCCTTGTACTCAGTAGATTTTCAACAGAAATATTAGTACTTCCACTCCTTACTTTTCCCAAAACACTTACTTTTTTTTGGCGCACCGATGGTAGGTGATAGACATGAATGGTGAGAATGAGCCAGTAGGAGGTGGTAATGCCAACAGATGTTAATTTCAATGTTCGGCAGTGGGATTTATGAAGTAAGTTAGGCTAGGTTTTTAACAATTTATTCAAAAATACAAACATTGTAAAACTGGCATTGAAAAAGTGCATTTTATATATATATATTTTTAACATTGAACTTTATACTTTCAAAAATACTTTTTGAGTATGTTTCTGAGCCTGTACTTTAACTCTACTCGAGTAGATATTTGGATCAGTACTTTGTAGTCGTACTCGTTGTTTTTTTTACTCTTAAGTAAGACATTTTATGTACTTTTGCCATCTCTGCTTGTGTTACTATTTACTTCTATGGAAGGGTGGTGAACTGATCCTCAAGTCGAAGTGTGTTGAAGGGACTTCCACAAAACAAATGAGTTTTGGGGATTGCGTGGTTGGATTTACTAATTGAGTGATTTAGGGCAGCACGGAGACGCAGTGGTTGGCATTGCTGCCTCACAGCTAGAAGGTCCTGGGCTCGAATCCCAACCCGGACAAGTCCTTTCTGTGTGAAGTTTACATGTTCTGTCTGCGTGGGTTTCCTCCGGGCACTCCGGTTTTCCCCCACCACCAAAAACATGTTCTAGTCAACCTGCTCCAGTCAGTGCCCCTGGCCAAGGCACTGGCTCAGAATCTGGAGTTGGCCCCCGGGCGCTGCGCCGCGGCTGCCCACCGCTCCTCAGGGATGGGTTAAATGCGGAGGAAGAATTTCACTGTACATGTCTGTATGTGCGACAAAATGAAAGTATCTTATTTATTTGCCTTCCCAGACAAAGAAGGACTCGGTGGTGTCGTGTGTGCTGGACACGGAGGCGGTGGCCTGGGACCGGGAGAAGAAGCAGATCCAGCCCTTCCAGGT
>OMKY01253607.1:4092-15007 GCA_900302395.1 Bregmaceros cantori
ACTAGAAGAGATTGCAAACCTGCGCCATAGTGGTACAAAAACATAGCACTGTTAGTGCAAGCGATTGCTATTGACGCCACCGGCGAACATGCCAACTACATTTACCAGCGGCCTCTGGACCTGGAAGTCTAGTCACATGAACGCACACAATCTATCGATAAGTTAGTGATTAAGTATGATTATGTTACTTATAGGCTACAGAAATGCACATAAATGTATTCACTTCTTTCTTTTGTCATTTCCAACAACTCTACAAAATTTCATCCAGATCCGTGCACAACTTTTTCATTGGGGGGACAAACCAATGCGGCCAAAACATAACCTGCTTCGCGGCTACGTCCCGGCGCAGGTAATAATTATAATAATAATAATAATAATAATAATAATAATAATAATAATAATAATAATGAAAGATGAATTGGAATTTCTAACAACAGTGCAAATTTCCTAGTCTGAAAATTATTGGCAGGTAAACATTATTGGACATTGCAGAACTATTTCATTTGTTACAGGCCATAATGACTTAAAAACACTTCATGTGCTGTGAACCAGCAACAACGTTGAGCACTCTGTGTTTCTAACGCAAGCTCCATGTTGCTCCTCCACTCCACAGCCGGAGGCAGTAGACAACATGGCCACGGTAGCAGCTTCCTACGACCAGCTGGCCCACCAGGTGGCGGCGCTCCGCAAGGAGAACTCCCACCTGCGGAGGGAGCTGGAGGACAACTCCAACCAGCTGTTCAAACTGGAACATGAGACGTCCGACATGAAGGTACGGTCTACATACGTGTGTACGTCTCGTGTTAGGCGTGCAGTATACCATACAGATTAAATTCACCCATCCATAGTTAATGCTGTCTCCGTAGGTAGTGTTGTTAAGGCCCATTCATACTCTACAGCTGCCATATTATGTGTGTAATCTGTCCGTACGCTCTATGCGTTACCGCATTCAAAATAAATAATTGTGTTGTTGCTTTTACGGGGCGCACTTTTCCTAACTACAACCCATTTGGATTTCATGACATTGCCGGACATTCGCAGAACCTACCCTATTTTGAAAACGTTCTTACATTTTTTGTTTGTCCCTTTGCCCGGGATTTGACGCAACGTAGATGTGCAGATAATTATGCACCAACTCCGCAAGTCTCCCCTCTTATTCTTTTTGTGACTTTGTTGACATTTTGTACAAAAATCCCTTAATATCACCCCCACCTTTTCTGGATGTACTGCTCCGACTGCTCTGACCTGTGTCAAAATACAAACAAAATCGATGGACAGAACATGTGAACCACTCCATAAGTATGCAGACTGTGTTACTGTGCACTCCTTTAGTAGGTTCTAAACAAATAACTAGGGGCCGATTAGAATGAGATAGGGTGGCCACATTGTCACTATTGTTTTCTTTTGTCTAACAGCAGGAAGGGACTAATAGAACTGTTGCACGGTGACGTCACGGCTTGGCAGCGGCTGACATTATGGTGGTATCATCGCAATCAGATGAACAAAGAGCGATATTGGCATAACATTGTTTAAAAGTGTTCTATTATTGATTTATCCATGGTAATATGCTATCAATCGGCAGCAGATGGCAGCATAACTACGCTCATTGTATTTATGGTAAGGTATACCACGTAACTGAACGTATACGTATACTTCATTGTATGTGATACCATCAAAGTGTCTGCCGCCGCCAAGCCATGACGTCACATGTAACAGCCCTGCTGGAGCAATGCTGCCCCCTGCAGCAATTTGAATATGCTCACAATCCCAACTTGTGCAAAGACATTTCTGTCTTGCGGTTAATATCTCTATGCTTTCTGGCATTTAGTGTTACCCAAGTGCATTTCTCTGTGGGGCTGTTGAGTGGTCAGGGCCAGGGTTAACGGCCCCTGACCATGAACCGCTCAGGGGCCGACTCTGCTGAAGTCGGTCAGTGTTCCGCTTACTCAATGCTGAGCTGAGGAACGTTTGACTGGTTGGAGATCTGAACTGATGACACACATCTCTTCACGCTTCAGGGTTTTATGTTCTAGTCAACGCACAATTTGTACTGATCTTTGGACGTCCACCAAACATTCTGATGGATTGTTTGATTTATTGAGATGCCATTATGCTGATGATGAGATTTTTTTGGGGGGCGCGCAAGCGTCGTTTTTCATTCTCTTATTGAGAGAGATACCAACAGGATTAAATCGGAAACTGGGATGAAGAGTCGGGGGGATACATTGCAGAAAATCCGGACAAAGGATTTGAACCTGCAGCACTAGTCAACCTATATGGTCTGGGGGACGCGCTGTCTACCCGCTCGGCCACCGTGCGCCCCCAATGATGAGATAATTACTTGCGACCAGGATATAGATTTTATCTTAACAGGAGTTGGAGGAAGCCATAGGCTTATCAAGTTCGATTCCCTTCCATTTTTTGAAAGGTCCACATACATACATGTACTGTGAAATTCGTCCTCCGTTTTTTAACCCTCCCCTTGGGTGTGGTGGGCAGTCGCGGTGCAGCGGCCGTGGGCCAACTCCAGATTCTGAGCCAGTGCCTTGGCAAGGGGCACTGACTGGAGCAGGTTAACTAGAACATGTTTTTAATGCCTGGAAATAACCCACACAGAAAGGACCTAGACGGGCTGGGATTCGAACCCATGACCGTTTTGCTGTGAGACAGCAGTGCTAATCACTGGCCCACCGTGCATCTTGAACAACATTGTAAACAGAGATGGCAAATCGAATTCCTGGAAGTAAAAGTCCTTCGATGTTTTGGCTCTACCGGTGCACTGCAAATAGCCACAACACAATCAGATCCTAATTAGTGCAGCTCTTCAGTCAGTTGTAAGGGACAGTTTGCAATTTGGTAATCTGATTCGAGTAATCTGATGACTTGTAGTCCCTTACTTCCCCAACCCTGTCGGTAAGTAAGTATTTAAATCATCAGCACCACTTAGCAGCACAGCGGAGCACTGTTCCGGAACAATGGAGGCAGCCTAGATCAACATCTCCACTGTGCCGTCGGCCCGTCGCCATGTCATGTGACCACGTGGATGTCTGTTATATAACTAGTATTGGATAGGAACAGATTTCCTCTAATCACAGTAATCAGATTACAAACTGACTAACATTTGGGTAACGCTTTATTTTACTTTACGCTTATTACCATGTAATTACCTGGTAACTACAAGGTAGTAACCAATAGTTATGTAGTAATTACAGCGTAGTTATGCTGTTACTACCAGGTTATTACTTGGCTATTACTAGTTAATATATTGGCAACAGTCAGGATATTACCAAGTAATATCTTGACAACTTTCAGGACATTACCAAGTAACTGACAGGTAGTAATATTTACAACATAAATACCCATACATGGTAGCTATAATGTTAGTACCAGGTTATGGCTTCTCAATTTGTAATCTAAATTACAGTTAGAGCAACAGGAACAATCAATCTGATACCTTTCATATTTTTCAGAAAAGACATAAGATAGCCAGTAGGATAGCCAGAATCAAATCAGCTTTATATTCCACATTGCATATATATGCACAGGCAATAAACACACGTGGAATTCATAGTGGGACACAGTAATGTCAACATGAAACTTGAAACGTGTATGACAGCATCAGCTATAAGTGGCACATCCAATGATGTCATACATTGCTTTGGTTACACTGCAGCTGACTTTCTTACAAATATTATCTGGTGTTGTCATTCCCTCTTTTCATCTCCTCGTCCATCTTGGATCCTTGTCTTGCTCTCCAGGAGGTGTTGAAGCAGCTTCAGAACAAGCTGGATCAGGAGGCTGGAACGCTGGCTTCGTCCGGAAGAACCGATGTGCTAGAGCAGCTCAAAGGTGATCTGAATGGTTTCTCATGAGGTCTCAGTCTTTCTGTGTGTATGCCATTAGTTCTGTCTGGCAAGCCAGAACAAATGAATCGTCCACACATTGCACGCGACTAGAATGATCATTTGGTCTGGATTAAGTAGGTTCAAAAAAGTGTCAATCAAATTAAGTTTTCAAATCAGAGTGCAGTAGGCGTGACAGGTGGCATGGAGGCCCACATCTCGATTTGAACAAACCCCGCCTTAACGGGGCGCTGATTGGATCGCTCAAAATTGTCTTCCTGGTTGGTCCAGATCCACCGGACCGTCTAGTCACGTGTGATGTGTGGACGATTCGATGGTTCTGGCTTGCGAGGCTACTATGTATGTGTATATGTTATGCAGGGGTATTATAAAGTTGGTGATTTTGTGAGCTGAAGCCATATTTACTTATTGCAGATTGCAAACTAATATTCCCATGTTAGTTTCATCAGCCTACTCTTCTGTGCTGAAGTACAACATATTAGAAGATGGGTTTTCACCCGTAGATTTTTCAACATTCCAGCCCTTAGTTGCTGTGTAACACAGGAAATCAGTGGCCATTTCTTTGGTATGACTCAACCAGAATTCAACCCTTGGTCTCCAAACCCAGAGGCAGACACGTGGGCCAGACGTGAGCCTCCATGCCACTTGTCACACCTACTGTGCTGTGATTTGACAACTTCATTTGATTGACACTTTTTTTGACAGTTTTTTTTTTTTTCGAGCCTGCTTAATCCAGACCAAAAGATCGTTCTAGTCGCGTGTGATGCATGGACAATTCATTTGTTTTGGCTTCCTTACCATTCGGCGGCACATAATTTACGCTAAAATCCATAGTTCCCATTCGAGATGAAAGTATGTTTCAACAATGATGTCATAGTCCGGCCACCCCCATCCTTTCCCCTGATCCCATTTCATTGCAATGTTTCATGCGTATTGACAAACTGTCTGCCAATACAACCCCCCTGCCCTGTGTGTCAGCAGGGGAATCAATCCACCATTTGGCCAGATGCCACTCCATGTTATGCAAGGGACCTGCATGTTACACAACGAGTTATGTGCTGTGAGGACGTTTACATTCATAAAGCAATGTAAAAGATTTCTCCAAAAACATCAAATCACAACTCTTTAACACTAACAGCCAAAAGTGCATCCACTGAATGCACATCCTGTGACATGAGATGATATGTTCAGAGCACTACCGAGGGTTTGTACCCTCCCTATGTTCAAAAATCCTCATGTTTCGAAAAGTAACCGGTTGCTTAGTCACAGTAGTCGTTTAGTTACAGTAGGGCTACTGGTTGACCCTAAGCCTAATCCTAACCCTTACCCTAACCCCTACCCCTATTGTGACTAAACAACCAGCTACCACTCCAAAATGTCAATCTTTTGAATTCCTTTATTCCGAACAAAAGGGCTGAATTTCTGAAGATAGGGATTCGGAAGAGAGGGCGTTCACCTGAGCATGAAGGCCTTCTTCATGCTCGGGAACAGATCAAATTTGCCTGTTCATAGATTTTAGTTAATACTCAAACAATCATAATTTAGTGCCCAAAAATAAGTAATCATGGCGGTAGCTTGTCCCACCATACTAATCGATTTGGAAATCGATTAACTCATTAACACATTTTTTCAAGCCTGCTTAATCCAGACCAAATGATCGTTCTAGTTGTGTGCAATGCGTCGACGATTCCTTTGTCCTGGCTTGCCAGGCTACTGAGATACAGGTCCATCAGCGACCAGTCCGTGTGTGTACTGAACTTCAAGGAAGCAGGACGGAACCCATAACTTTAAAAGTAATCTTACCGACTCTTCATCCCAGTTTCCGAT
Source organism: Bregmaceros cantori (assembly GCA_900302395.1). Lineage (NCBI taxonomy): Eukaryota > Metazoa > Chordata > Actinopteri > Gadiformes > Bregmacerotidae > Bregmaceros > Bregmaceros cantori. The sequence continues at coordinate 9,783 of OMKY01253607.1, forward strand.
TTAATCCTGTCACTATCTCTCTCAATAAAGAATGAAAAACACTGCTTGTGGCCAAAAAATAACAAGTAAAATGAAAAGTAAAAAGTAGCCTTACCAATGTTGTCCACAGAGCTCCACATGGATCTGACCAACTACTATGAGCTGAAGTCTCAGCCGCAGAACATGCTTCGCCGCGCCCTGCCCTCCCATGGAGCGCAGCCCGCTCAGTGCCCCTTGCCTTCTCTCGGGGGCACCGCGGAGAGGGAACTCCTGGAGGGGACCCTCCTGGAGGGGGCCCTTCCGCCGCCATCATCCTTGGTCCTGTCCAATTGCGTCCTGGCCGCGGCCAGCTCTGCCGTCGGCAGCAAATGCGCGGTGCGCTCGGCGTCCGGTCGCCGCATCAGCATGCCCGAAGATGCATTCCTGGATGGAGCCCCGCCGACTGCTGCTCTGATTGGGGGCGGAGACCCGCGCATGAGCGAACAACGTGTGGAGGAACTCTACAGAGAGAAGTGAGTGGACGACACGTTAACTCATATCAGGGCTGGGCAAACTTTTTGACTCGTGGGGCAGGATTGGTTCTAAAATTTGACAGAGGTACTGGCCTGCATAATGTGCCTTGAATATAGACTGTCCCCCTGTTGATAGACACTAGTTCCCTTGTTACATGCCTTTGTTACATGTTTGTTGCACTGTGTACTTGTCTAGCACCTGTACCAAGAAAAAAATCTTGTTTGTGATGTGTATCTGTATCAGTGACAATGGCAATAAACTTCATTCTGATTCTGATTTTTGATTAGGTGAATTTGGACACATGTAATTTATCTAACCTGGAGATTTTAAATGTATAAAAAACACGCACAATTTAAAGTGCAATCACTTTCAACATTCCAAACAAAATATTATCCAAAAGATTAGTGTGCCATCTGTTGGGGAAAGAAGGGTATTGCAGGGGAAAGGATGGATAGGAAGATGATTGAGGTTTCCACACATTCACTATAATTTAGACAATTTCGGTGGGCCGAGCTAAAAATCTGCTAAAAACGGTTCATATATGGCTCACAGGCTGTGTTAACTTCTATCAGTCATTGTCAGGATCAGACTGTGTCCACCAGTGCTGCTACAGTTCCTTAAAAAGTAATCTGACTACAGTTTACTCACTACTCACTACTAAAATTGACTGAATTAGATTACTGACTACTATATTCAGCTGCTGCTAAGTGCCAACCCACTTTAAAAAACAATTTAACCGCACCCTGGACAGCGCGATGGAGCCTGTTAACATGTTTGGTTTGTATTGTCCTATAGGAAGCTGCTGCTGAGTGAGATGGAGCGGGAGGAACGAGACCGATGCTGGTTCTACACCGAGCTCCAGAGACTCAGCCAGAGGCTCAGCCAACTACCACACATTGACACAGTGAGGAGGCTCTAACACACATTCGGGGTGGATGTGTATGTGAACTGTGCCGTGCTGGCCTTAAGTAAGCCATTGGAAAAGAGGCTATAGACCCTGTGTCGGCATTTAATGAACACAGGGGGTGATATCGGAAGATGGGATATAGTGTGAGTGGGTGGGGTTGGCGGCCACTCGCACAGTGACTTTATAGTGGGGTGCTGGGGGACAGAAAATTACTAGTGTGGCTGCATATTGGCCTCAGGACTGGCTCGCTACCTGCCATTCAGAAGCCAGATGCCTTGATTTAAAGGGTAATTTTAAACACCTGTGCACAACTAGAACATGTTTCTAGTGGTGGGGAGAAACAGTGCCCAGAGGAAACCCACGCAGACACAGGGAGAACATCTGGGATTCTAACCTAGGACCTTTCTTGCTGTGAGGTAGCTGTGTTAACTACTGCACCACCGTGCTGCCCGGTCGACTGTCCACTGATGTGTTGTTTGTTGCTGTCCAGTTCTCCATGCAGATGGACGTCATTCGGCAGCAGCTGGAGCTGGAAGTACAGCAGGTGCGAGCCGTCATGGAGGGCCGCTTTGGAACCAACGACCTCATGGTGCACAGAACACAGGTGCTGCTCCTCAAGTTTAAAGGCTGCTTTGTAGTCTAAGGATGTGGATGGAATTTGCCCGTCCTTAATTTTCACTCCGTGCCACCATGAAGGGGCAGTGTCGCGTCATAAATAGAGCTGCTTCACGTCATGGCTTGGCGGTGGCAGATATTTTGGTGGTATCGCGTACGGTGAAGTATGTATATGTACGGTTAAGTCGTATACCTTACCACTTCATGTCTATTATAAACGGACAATGTTATGCAAATATCGCTCTCTGTTCATCTGACTGTGATGCTACCACCAAAATGTTTGTTGCCGCCAAGCCGTGATGTCACCGTGCAACAGCCCTATAAAAAAGGCTGTAAGTAATTTTTAAACAAAAGGCACAAATAAACAATGTTTTCAGTAACCATGTTACATAAACCAAGTTACTGTGATTTCAGCTTTGTTTCCAGTAAGTAGTGATCTAATGCATTATTCCAAAGCAGTAATCTGAGTGAAATTACTTACCCAAATAACTTCAGATACAATTTAGTTACTTTAATGTTACTTTAACGTTTAGTTTAAGAATACAACTTGGAAATCGTATTTTGTTGTATTTTTCTTTGCACATTTGCACATGCTTTTTTTGTGAAATGAGGAGTAAAATCCACTTCCAATAATGTGCGTATTGGTAAAGAAAATACAGTTTCTTAATGTTGCTCTGGCACTCTGCAGTGCTGAAAAAAAGCGAAATTTTGATAAAAGTAAGCAAAACAATCATATTAGTTACTTTTAAAATAAGTATAGTTGGATTACTTTTAACAAATAGGGTAAGTGTGTCAACGCTGGTAAGTATATAGTATAAGTATACCCGGCTTGTCCCACCTTTAAATACTAATCGGTTTATGGTAAACAATTTTTCTGCAGTTATGGAAATGCAAGAATATGGCAACAGAATTTCGTCTGCAACATTTGTTAAACAGTTTACTTCTCTACTTATTTATTTATTTTTCCACGAATTTGAAATTTGCCATTTAAAAAAAATTCTATATCTGTCTGTGTTTGTGTGTTATAGATGCGTGTTGCTCGCCTGGAACAGCTCGAGAGAGAGCTCCAAGAAGCAAGAGAGACCCAGGAGGTAATAATCAGCGGCAGTGGTGATGGCTTCTGACTCCATTCTGATCTGAATGTCACCTGAAATGAAGCTTATTGAAATATGTATGCTCACATTATTTTTTCTATCCACAAAAGAAAATGTCAAAGCTCTTCCTAACATTTTAACAATTATTTTAATTAAATAATAACCACATCAAGTAATTTAAACTCATTAAAGGATCCAAAGTAGCAATTCCTTTTTGACATCCTCAAAAAAAACTCATGTTGAATGTTTCTTTCTTTTTTCCATTTCTGTTTTTCCTTTTTGAATTATGTTGGCATAAAAATGGAGTCTTGCATGTGTAATTCATGCTGTTTTGTTGTGTCAATGTTTTTAAATATGGAAAATGTAAATTCTATCAGGACAAAGTGCGACATAATTACGCCCAATATAGATAGTTAACCAAAAGACAATTGTGGAAAGTGCAGCAGAAATACTAATGCTGTGGTTTATGTGATCTGTCGACTTGTTGGTTTTTTTGCAGCTGTGCGCAGCAGAGTTGACCCCTTGTGGTGAGGCGGAGAACAGCACCTCTGTACCAGCTGTACCAGACACGGCAGACGGAAGCAGCAAGGTATTCCATCGGTCTCTAAGCATTGCAGTTTGAATGTACCAGACTGAGTATAGGCAGATTACTTTTTCAAAGTAATCCCTTACAGTTACAAGTTATTAATGATGAATTGAATCGTACATAGAATCGCATTAGGCCATGCTGCATTTGGAAAGAATAAACAACCACTTACGTGAAAGCGTATTTCGCTAAACGCCAAGGGCAAACTCTACAATACTTACATACTGCCAGACGTCTTTTTGGTCAACAGGACAACACATTTGTAACTGTTTGCCATGGTCGGTCGCTCCTGACTTCCGCCGTGCCATGTTTTGTAGTTAAGGTCATGCTTAATGTGTCTCGCAATGCATTCTGCATTACATTGCTTCGTTTCGCGGTGCATTGTGCAATACTTTGAGTGCACTGTATAGGGTACATGAGGTATCCGGACAACCCTACAAAATGGCATGTGTCCCATGTAGAAAATAGGGAGCGATTTCAGACAGTGAAATATGATGAATATTGTGTGATCTTACTCTCCCAGGTGCAGATGGTGTTCTGGCTGCTCTCCATGATGGCTAACCGAGACAAAGAGGAGATGTCTCGCACCCTGCTGGCCATGTCCAGCTCCCAGGACAGCTGTCTGGCCATGCGCAAATCAGGCTGCGTGCCCCTGCTCGTGCAGATCCTCCACGACGCTCCGGGCCAGCCCGGGGAGCCGGGCTACTGCAGCCGCGAGGCCCGCTCCCGGGCCGCCGCCACCCTGCACAACATCATCTACTGCCAGCCGGACGAGGGGCACAGCCGCAGGGAGATGAGGGTCCTGCACATGCTGGAGCAGATTCGGTCGCACTGCGACAGCGGCTGGGAGTGGCTGGAGAGCCGCCGGGCGGGAGACGCCGGGCCCATTGGTGAGAGACATTATGATTAATCAGACAGCTCTTGAAAACCCTGTTTATTTTTACCGACATCCTATGGAAAATCAGGGCTCCGAACCGGTTCAATGAACGAAAAACGAGCACAGTTTTATGGAATTTTATGGGGAGCAGAAACAGAAACAAAAAAAAAGATTTCTTCGACTGTTCCGGAACAGAAACAGATCATTAAGAAATCCACAAAAACAGTTAAAATCGGGGTCTTTTTTTTGTTTTCTATATATTTTACCATATCGTATGTCTGGAAGACTATTTCCGTCCACTTTCACTGTCAGTCGTCAAGCCCCATGCATCTGGGGCTCCATCTTGTGGACAGGCGAGGAGCCGAATGTAATGGCGTTTTAAACCGGGGTTTTCACATTAATACAGTTGCACTGAAGTTCGACAGTCCACCAAATAAAACATTAAAGAAAGGCCTGCCTGAACCATTCGGAACAGAACATTCTGAAAATAATTTTGCTTTCAAGTCCTGCGGAAAACACATACTTGCTGCCAAAGACGTCAAAAGACTGTATTTTAAGACCTTTTTAATCACAATTCCTCCTAGAAAGTAGAGATCCTGCTACATTATAATCTGCTGTGCTCAGAAATCATTTGATGGACATTCAAGCATCATG
>OMKY01253607.1:16093-31086 GCA_900302395.1 Bregmaceros cantori
CTGCGACAGCGGCTGGGAGTGGCTGGAGAGCCGCCGGGCGGGAGACGCCGGGCCCATTGGTGAGAGACATTATGATTAATCAGACAGCTCTTGAAAACCCTGTTTATTTTTACCGACATCCTATGGAAAATCAGGGCTCCGAACCGGTTCAATGAACGAAAAACGAGCACAGTTTTATGGAATTTTACGGGGAGCAGAAACAGAAACAAAAAAAAAGATTTCTTTGACTGTTCCGGGACAGAAACAGATCATTAAGGAATCCACAAAAACTGGGTCTTTTTCTTCGTTTTCTATATATTTTACCATATCCTATGTCTGGAAGACTATTTCCGTCCACTTTCACTGTCAGTCGTCAAGCTCCATGCATCTGGGGCTCCATCTTGTGGACAGACGAGGAGACAAATGTAATGGCGTTTTAAACCGGGGTTTTCACATTAATACAGTTGCACTGAAGTTCGACAGTCCACCAAATATATTTTGTATAAACTATATCTAAACTTAGCATTGCATTGCATAAAATAAGGAACTAAGAACAAACCAAATTTTTGTGTTCCGAACCGGCTCAGGACTGATATTCTGTAGGCAGAATGGTTCCAAAAATGAAAACATTAAAGAAAGGCCTGCCTGAACCATTCGGAACAGAACATTCTGAAAATAATTTTGCTTTCAAGTCCTGCGGAAAACACATACTTGCTGCCAAAGACGTCAAAAGACTGTATTTTAAGACCATTTTAATCACAATTCCTCCTAGAAAGTAGAGATCCTGCTACATTATAATCTGCTGTGCTCAGAAATCATTTGATGGACATTCAAGCATCATGGCAACATTTTTTGTGTTTGCTTGGCACTGAAACAGTAACTTACTTGGTTACTTACTTACTAGTAACACTATTTCTGTCCTCAATGACTGCAAACGCTCATCTGGAAGATGTGGCAAACTCGCCTGATGTTATTGTATTATTATTGTATGTTATTATTGTATGTTGTTTTTATACCATCCATTTGCCCGTCCTATGCAGGTTGCAGTGTAACCTTTTTTGGCATTCATTTTTAACAGAAATCCCAGAGGCCTTGGACCCCCAGATCTGCCAAGTGACCTGTGCACTCATGAAACTGTCCTTTGAGGAGGACTACCGCAGAGCAATGAATGAACTAGGTTTGTAACAACAAAAAACGGTGTTATAGACCAACTATTCATTTGTGTCAATTGATTGGTGATCAGGTGATCTTTAGTTTTCACAAATGTTTTGAAACATCTTGAAATCTTTGACAGAAAAAAAAAATACATTGTAAGAAATGTGCTATGTGTTGGCCTGAACAGCTGTTAACAGTGTCAAAACCGGTATTGTGAGCGCGCTTCTCACAAATATAAGGGCTCCAGAAAAAAACAAACAAACATATTTTTAGAATATTTTTAGACCCCCTTGCACCACCTCAAATTAAGCCCTGGTAAGCACTGAACGGGTTAAGAGGGAATTGAGGGGTTTATTGAAATCCTCGCCGCAAGACTGTGTGTTGACTGCTGGCGGCCTCTGGTGGATTGCAGGGGCACTGCAAGTGGTGGCTGACTTGCTGCACCTGGACCAGGAGATGTATGGGATGCTGAACGACCCCATCAACATGGCGCTGAGACGTTATGCGGGCATGGCGCTCACCAACCTCACCTTTGGAGACGTGGCTAACAAGGTAGGACCGGATGTCACGTGCATGATAGAGGACTACGTAATGTGTTTACACTAATCAGATTGATGATATTTAACTCATTCACATTCATCATCACATTTTTAACATAGTACCGCTGAGTGCCAAATATGCGCTATCACGTTTTTGGGTTTTATTGCCAATTTTTTTTGATTGGCTGCAGTAACCCTATCTGACCGCGAGATGGCACTGCACCGGCATTGTCAGAAATCAGTACTTTTTAGTGGTGGGTAGAAACAAGCGTCTTTTTTTCTGATGACAAAGGAAAGTCTGACTTTTCCTTTGCTATGTGTTTTGTTGACAGGGACACAGAACTTAATTTTGTATGGGTGTTGAAAAAACACTCACATGTTGAAAAAAAAACCTGGCACTGGGATGACACAATGCTAATGCTAAGATGCTACTTTTGAACTGCTTTCGGCATTCACAGCCATGCAATTACTTGGAATTGTACTTCTAGTTAAAATGTGATATTTGATATTTCATGATCTCTGCTTGTTGCAGATTGCGCACTAACATTTCAATGTTAGTTTTATCAGCCTACTCTACATGCTAGCTTATGGCATATTGGAAGAGGGGGTTTTCTCTCACTCTCTTTCTCTCTCTCTCTCGCCCCCCCTGCCTTTCTTAATGCGTCTTCTAGTCCGTCAAAAAAAGAATATGTACAACGACGCTAGGACCTCGAGTGATTAAAAATGCCCAGATTACATATACGCCTATGCCTACTTCACCTCTCCATATCCTTCATCTACCAGATGCCTATTTCCCTCAAATTGTAAATATGGGTAAACCAATTTTATTATTATTATTATTATTATTATTATTATTATTATTATTATTATTATTATTATAATTATTATTATTATTATTATTTTAATGTATTTCTCCCTTTGTTGTTGTTGTTGTTGTTGTCTGTTCTGATAGAACACGGGGTTGGGTTTTCAAAAGGGGGAAAAAAAATTAAGAGACACTCTTTGAACTAGTGATGTTGTATGAGTGCTTGTCTGACATTGTCGCAATAAAATAAACATTTAAAACAAAAAAAAGTGCCCAGATGCCGTTCCAGCCCTGGACACGTGTATACGGACTGCAAGCCTAAACCTAACCCCTAATCCTAACCATAACTGTAATAAAAAATTGCAGTGTTGAAATAAAGACGCAAAGAAGTAAGCACTAATAGGAATTGAACCCAGGATGCTGCCTTGAAAGACTAGCGTTTTCCTACTGCGCTAAAGTGGCTGATGCTCAATTTGGTAGCAGACAGCGTTAAGGTGCTGTCGACTCCGCGTCGTTTGGTGATGGGTGGGGCGTGACGCGTCAATGGGCGGGGTGTGTGACGCGAGTGACGCGTCATAGCGAAGCGCGGTCGCATCGGGGGCGTGGTTCTGGATTTAGGCTTGCAGTGCATAAAAACGTGCCCTGGACGTGTTGTAACCCTTTGCGTTCCTGTCCTCTACCCGGCAGGCCACGCTGTGTTCCAAGCGTAGCTGCCTCCAGGCGTTGGTCTTGCAGTTGGAGTCAGACAGCGAGGAGCTGCACCAGGTGGTCTCCAGCATCTTGAGGAATCTGTCCTGGAGGGCGGACATCAGCAGCAAGAGGGTGCTCAGGGACATCAACAGTGTCCCCGCACTCATCACCTGCGCCTTGCAGGCCACCAAGGTAACCCATGGAGGTGCACTCGCGCGCCTATGCCGTGAGCGCATTATTATTTACGACTCGCCAAAATCTCTCTCTTTTCCCTCTCCACCTAGCCCTGTTAGTATTAAAATATTATTATCATTATTATTATTGTACTTTATCCGTCTTTTCTTTTCCGATATTTTAACTTCTGGCCAGAGCGAACGTGCCGCATGCACGCAAAAGAGAGAAATGGGGGTCCGCGTTGGCCAAGTGGCTATGGACACCGCACCTAACGTGACCCCATTCATGTTAGTGGCGCTGTGTCTACCGCAGCGTCTGCAGTGTCGCGAGTTTGACTACGCTCGTCGACTTGTCTGCAATGTCTACCCCCGATCTCTTCAACCCAGTTTCTGACTAATCCTATCCAATAAAGATGGAAAAAATAACTTAAAAAAAAATCAGCCTATGACTGCAGCATGGAGCTGTTTACAAATGTAAAAAGGTCCTTTTTCCAAGCGGACTTTTTCCAACCTCTAGGATGTGAAATGTGTAACTATATCTATATAAACAGAATGTTATAATATAGATGTTATAATATATTCCAGCTAGTCCCTGAACAAAAGTGTGTTTTGGTCAAATAGAATCTAATTATTTACTGCATCGCATAATATGGTTCTGGAATTTTATGGTTCAGTTAAGGCATTGAAGGCTGCGTAACAATGTTGACCGTATATATGTGTCTTGATGTGTAGCGCAATGCTTGTTGAAGCAAGGAGCTGTATGTTTTTTTCCAAAGGTGGCACAAACACTTTACTATTCCTTTAACCAATCATAGCTTAACTCACATATAAAATATGTGGATTTGTTCACTTTCACACATTTCTATTGCCATGGCATTAACTTTGCTGCTGTGTTGGGAGGGCACTCCGTCAGCTCTAACAAGTATGTTAGTATACTAGCTTCCCCCACCCCAGAGCTACTTATCATCTGGGCTCCGAAAAGTCCCACTTGACAAATTAAGCACTGGTCTGGTGATCTTTCCTGTGCAGGAGTCGACTCTGAAGAGCCTTCTGAGTGCACTGTGGAACTTGTCAGCTCACAGTGTGGAGAACAAAGTGTCCATCTGCTCGGTGGACGGCGCCCTGGGCTTTCTGGTCAGCACCCTGACTTACCGCTGTCAGACCAACTCGCTAGCTATCATCGAGAGCGGAGGAGGGATCCTCCGCAATGTGTCCAGCTTGATCGCCACGCGAGAGGATTACAGGCAAGTCCACACCATCGTGTTTAGAATCACATTTTGAATGACAAATGCAAACATGTAATGTAGAATTGACCCTTCACCAATTCTAGGCCCCATGGTATTTATGCGCTAAGGTATGGTGTGTGACTTTGTGTGCAAAAGACAAGACTTTAAAATCCTCTTTTTTTATCTAATATTAACAACATGAGCAATTAATAATAACAACAATTTTCTTATTGTTATGTATTTATTATTTCCATTCAGGCAAATCCTCCGGGATCATAACTGTCTGCAGACCCTGTTGCAGCACCTGCGCTCACACAGTCTTACCATTGTCAGCAATGCTTGCGGCACACTCTGGAACTTGTCAGCCCGGAGTCCTCGCGACCAGGAACTGCTCTGGGACCTCGGAGCAGTGAGCATGCTACGTAACCTCATCCACTCCAAGCATAAGATGATTGCCATGGGCAGTGCCGCAGCACTTAGGAATCTACTGTCCAACCGACCATTAAAGTACAAAGACACTGCAGTCATCTCCCCTGGCTCCTGTATGCCCTCGCTCTACATGAGGAAGCAGAAGGCATTGGAGGCAGAGCTTGATGCTAAACACCTTTCAGAAACCTTTGACACTCTCGACAAGCCTAATTCCAAACAGGTTGGCATCAACAAGCCCCTGCGTTACATTGAGAGCCTGGCTAAGGACTATGCCTCAGACTCTGGCTGTTTTGATGATGACGAGGCTCCCAATGTGTCCAGCAGTTTGGATACCGGCAGTTTCTCCATGCTCTCCATGTTTCTCAGTAACACAAATCTCATCCAGAACCAAGCAGCCAATGCAGAGAAGGAGAGTGAATCAAGTTCACTGAAACACACCCGGGAAAAGCGATTTGTGTCCCAGGACAAACTTGTGTCCAATGCGGCTGAAACACTTGCAAAGAAGATCACAAACACTGTTGCCAAGATTGACCGGTTAGTTGAGGACATAACCATGCACACCTCTTCAGAGGATAGCTTCAGCCTAAGCTCAGAGGACCCATTTGTGGACTGGCCTTATGGAATGGATGAGCTGAACGAGGCCCGTGCCAAGTCATGTTCTCCTTGCCATCTTTCTGATACTAGCAGCTTGATGCACAAAGAGCGCCTCAGCAGAGCACATGCTCTGTTACGCCTCAAGGCAGCCCATTCAAGTGTGTCCACCGATAGCCTGAACAGTGGCAGCACAAGCGATGACTATGGTGGAGGGAAAGATCCAGTTGCCCCCTCAGGGAATGTCACAGTTGGTCCACACAAGAGGCCTAACCAACTGGATCTCAAAGTGGCTCTCCGAGCATATGTTAATCACCAGGAATATGCTAAGCAAGAAAATAATCCAGAAAATGACAAATCCACTCTAATGAGCAAGACCAACTTCTTTGTTCCAGAGAGAGACACGGATGACAGTAAGGATGTAAAGGTTCCTGATGTGGACAATGTAAACCCAGAAGCGGCAGGTCACACACCGACAAGTGCATGCACCAAAGTTTCCTCCGATGTCAGTATGACGTCCATTAAAGTCTCACCCACTTATCAGCATGTCCCTCAGATTCAGTGCGTGGCAAAACTCAGTGTAGCAAAGACAAACATTGATGGACAGGCAGCACAATCCACAAAGAAACAAGCCTGGGCCCCCACTGTGCTCACAGGAACAAATTTAGCCAAGCTGTCTCCCATTAATACGACAAGAAGCCCTGGTATTGGGCCCATGGAGACAGTACAAAAGTACTCGGTAGAGAACACACCAATCTGTTTCTCTCGGTGTAGCTCTCTTTCCTCACTCTCCTCAGGCGAAGGTGCACTTGATGAGCAGAGTGACAATGAGCTTGAGAGTGACTCGTCATTGGAGATTATTGAGGTGGAGGATGGTCATGTGGTGAAAAGAAATGAAGAAGATGAAACATTGGAAGATCTAAGTGACAGTCAGGGGCTGGTGACTGATCCTCAGACATACCCTAACAAAGATAATGCTCAGCCCAATGCCATTGAAACTCCACCAAAACAAGAAAAGGCCTTTCCCTGCCTATCGACAGTTTTACTGGAAGACAGGTCTCCATCCAGCTCCTCTGAAAACTACATCCATGAGACTCCTCTGGTAATGAGTCGTTGCAGTTCTATTAGCTCTTTGGGGAGCTTTGACTCTCCGTCTATAGCTAGTTCTATTCAGAGTGACCCATGCAGCGAGATGATTGATGGAACAATTAGCCCGAGTGATCTTCCAGACAGTCCTGGTCAAACAATGCCTCCCAGTCGGAGCAAGACACCATGCTGCATGGATCAAAATCCTGCAGAAATGCAGAGTGGCGGTGGGCAGCTTGAAAACAGTCTTCGCAAGTTCTTGGAAATTGCAGATTTAAAAGAGAGATTCAATGTTCCACCCGATCTCGACAGTATGATTTACTTCACTGTTGAAAAACCCACTGAGAATTTCTCCTGTGCCTCAAGTTTGAGTGCACTTCCTCTTCATGAACACTACATCCAGAAGGATGTGGAGCTAAAACTTACTCCTTTACGTCAACAAAATGACAAGAATGCTCCGTTCACTAATAACGACAGACCAAGAGACCAAGGAGAAAGGTCAAGTGATGTTGGCACCTCAGATGATGACATAGAGATTCTAAAAGAATGCATCAATTCAGCAATGCCATCCAAGTTTCGGAAGGTCAGGCCATCGCTATTGGCTAGCATCCCACCAAATCTTTTGAATTCTCAGGGGAGAAAACAAATGCAGCTGCCTGTGTATATGATGCTACCACAAACAAACAATCAGAGGTATTCAGGGCGAAGGATTATAATGGCACAGAAAGATACCCAGCTTGATGACTCATCAGTAACAGATTCTGCGGAGGGTACTGCAGTAAACTTCTCAAGCACGACCTCACTTAGTGATGAAACTCTTCAGTACCCTGAAAAGGACAAAGAAGCAAAGGGCTGGCGGCCCAAAGATAGTTCCAACCAGGAAATGGTGAATGATGCAGCAAGGAGGATTGATGACTTGAGGAAATTCTCATTCTTTCATAAGAGCAATCGGGCAGCTTCTCAACCCAACTTACAAAGCAATCAAATGAGTAGAACAACCAAACATAACATTCCTACTCAGAAATTGCTGATGCAGAGTAAAGAAGTTACTGACAGAGTTACGAATCAGCGAAATCGTGACCATTCCCCAAATCAACGACAGAGACAGGGTTTCACACTACCAGTCATTCTAAAACCAGAACCAAACAGAAAACCAACACATTGTAAAGAAGATCCATACTGTTGCAATGATCAAATTGATGGGGACAACAGTGGAAAGCGACCAGGAAGAAGACACACAAGGGATGTTGGCAGAAATACTCTCTCCCGAAGCATGACCAACATTGGAAGAGCGGACCCAAATGAGTCCAAAGGCTTTCAAAGGATAAAACAAAACTTAATGAAAAGTGAGTCTCCTTCTTGCTGCTCCCTCAGTTCATCCCTAAGTTCTCTTAGTGATGCTGAATTTGAGGAGAAAAAGTCTAAAGCGCATCAAATATGGACAAAAAATCGATATAACAAGTCTAACTTGATACAAGTGACAAGGCCAGCAAAATTCCAGAGCCCATATGAGGAGCAAAGTTCACCCAGCTCAGTAAGCATAGACTCGGAAGACGACCTCCTGCAGAAGTGCATCAGCTCTGCCATGCCGAAGCAGAGAAGAAAGACGGCTGCTAGAAAGAAAAAAACTGAAAAGAAGCAGAACCAAACCAACAACACACAGAGGATCAACTGGAAAGTGGATCAGGATTTTGACAGCGATGACATAGCTTCTGATAAGGACTCTGACCTCAACAGCGTTGAGTGGAGAGCAATACAAGAAGGGGCAAATTCTGTTGTCACAGGATTGATGGCATCAAAGTCACAAGACCCTTCCTCTGAAGAAACCGAATCAGTTCTTTCATTCATCTCAGCATCAAGTTTTACACCCAAGGAAAAGACATTTGCAAAAGATAAAAAGCCCAACAAACCTTTAGACTTTGATAAACGTAAGCCAGTCCCAAACCTTCCTGTAGTATTTAGAGGAAGAACAGTGACATATACCCCTAAAAAAGAAACAACATTATCACAAAGACCTGTACCCAAAAAAGTACCTCAGAAGTCAGGCACTCCAAAGAATCCGGAACTGGCACAACATCGGTCAAAAAGCCTTCACCGCTTAGGACGCCCACAAGAAGTGGAATGGTCACTTCCCAAGAGAAGCTCAACTCCCCCACCAAGAATTCCAAAAAGCTCTTCATCTGGATCATCACAAAGTTCCACTCCATCTAAACGATCTCAGAAGATCACATCCCCAATAAAAATAACTACACCTATTCCAAAAAAGAATGCTACGCCATCCAACAGTCCCCCTATCAAGAGTCCACCAACCAGCCCTCCTGAAAGGAAAGGACGCTCTCCTGTCACAAGTCCAGAGCAAAGGTCTGCAGTACAAAAAACACAGAAATCTCCTGTTCGTATCCCATTTATGCAGAGTACAAACAGACCGCGGGCCCTATCCCCATTAGTCACTAACCAACCATCTAACCGATCAAATAACCAGATGCCAGGAAAAAGAATGACCCCTTCCAATCGTACTGAGCTCGGCAGAATGAACTCTGGACGCTCTTCTTCTGATCGCAACGGTTTCTTAAGACAGCTAACATTCATCAAAGAATCCAAAACAATGCTCCGACGTGAAAGCTCTTCACACTCCACCCCATCCCACCAACTCTCCTCTCGCAGAGGAAGTCCAGCTGCGGCAGCGGTCTTCCTTTGTTCATCCCGTTGTCAGGAGTTGAAAGCCGCAGTGCAAGTTCCAAGGAGGACCTCCGCTAAGACACCAGCTGTGAGGACCCAACAACCAGATCCTATCCATTCAAGGCAGGGAGCAGGCATGCGAGCTGTCTCTGGAGAACGGGCAGTATCAGGCCGCCCCCCCCGAAGGACAACCTCAGAAAGCCCATGCAGAGTGGCACAAAGAAATGCGCTGCCCAGGAGCAGTGGTGTGCGGCAGCAGCAAGATAGGGAGACCTTCAAAAGACATGCCTCCTCTCCGAGCATTAACATTCTGAGCCGGGTCACCAGCCGCTCCTCTATCCGTTCTTCATCTTCTGATTCCAGTGGACGGGCAAAGAGCGAGGATGATTCAAAAAAGAGAACATCAAGGAGTGGCTCCCGGCAGCATGGCAGAGTGACTTGGAGAAGGATCAAGGATGAGGATGTTCCACAGGTATCGAAAACAGCTCTTCCAGCTACTGTGCTAGCAGTGGCTTCTTCACCTGAGAAACCTAAAACGGCAGCAATGCCAGCGAAACTACCCACTATTATCCTTGCCTCACGGAAAACTAGTGATGCTACTGTCCAGACAGAGGACTTGGGCAATTCCCAGAAGGTGGAGACAGTGGTTTCTGAAGACACATCAAGACTGTCCCTCATAAGGAAGGCCAGTAATGGATCAGCAAGTGCCACCCAGGAGGGGGACTTGGATGGATATCATCGGAGCCACAACAGTGTCTCCACCGGTACAAGTGATGGCTTTGTGTCTGGAGGAGTGCTCTTTCGGCAGGGATCCCCGAGTAAATCAGCCCGTGTCACCCCATTCAACTACACTCCCAGTCCCGTGGCCGGCAGCACACAGGACCTCACCAGCCCATCAAACGACCCGAAGACCGAGGAGACGAGAGAGGCTGCGAACCATGACATCTAGTTTGTACGGTCCGATCGGGGACAGTACGATTATTATTCTGTCTGCTAGAGGACTACCGATGTAGCAACATAAGGCCACAACATGACTCACGGTAGAAATGCATCTTTTTGTACTCATTTTTTACTTGTAAATACACTTTTGCTTGGTGAACACATCGCACACAACCCACAACACCACTCTCTGACGCACATTTCAACACAGGCTTTTGTCGCACAAGAATATGCAAGCCAAAACAGGATGGGATTGTAGTTATGCCTGCAGACACATTTCATTATTCCAGTTTCATACTCGCTGCAAATATCTTAAGCTAGTCATGCAGGCAGACTGGAACCTTTCATGTCAATTCGTACCTCTGCTGTAAATAGCCAAATCTTATGGCACCCCAATATACACTCGCCCCACCATTCAGCACACAAAGCCCACTGTCCTGGAGTGGCCAAGAAAGAAGAACATAGTTGATCAACAAGCAAAGAACTCTTGCAACTGACCACCTGCATTTCTTTGGGCACAGTATTCTGCTTACTAACTGAAGTGGTTAAGGCGTAAATACAGTCAATGTTGAATAGTTCTGACAATGTTGTTCTGAAGTATCATTTCCTTGTCTTGCTGTATGTAGTGATAAATTGACAGCCATCAATATTCCACCAGTGTCGTGGTGGCATCTTCACGTATCGACTAGTGCTGTGGTTATTTACTCTGCCAAGCCCATGAGATCATGATGTAACCTATGGACAGTTCTATGAGCTATGTTTATACACCGATTCTTTTCGGAAGCAATGTCTTTCTGTGCTGAACACAGCCTGCTTGATTGGTTTGTAGGGGAAGTGAGTCACTCGCATTCGAAGATATGTGGTTGAGCTACTGCTTATTTCATGGATGGTTTGTGGTCCATGCAATTAATTAAAAAAAAAAATCAGAATAAGAATAAGGAAAAGCTAATTTCAACAACAGAGTTCTTGACCATTTTAAGGTCTATATTCTGGGTTTTTATAAGAACACCGGAATAAGAAAATTAAACGATATAAAATAAAGATTCCACTTTTAAAACAGCAAAGCTGCATTGTGTGGGGATTTTCCATATAATGTGTCACACTGAGATTTCCAAGAAATTCTGGGGCAACGATGGAAGTCTTCAGAGTGCAAGAACCTTTCTCGAAAGCAACACCTTTGTCGCTGTGTAAACATAGTCTTAGTCATGATGGTGAATAGTGGTGATGATCGTTGTTCCAATTCAGTTCATCCACAGCACATCTTATTGCTAAAGTAACAACAGTATAACCGACAGTAGACACCATTATATGACTGTGTATAGATTATATACACCACATGAGTGAAACCACAGCCTATGCAGTGAAACAGAAGCAATTAAGCTGAATAAAGTCATGTGTTTTACATTTTGCCTGAGTTATTTTATTATAAGGGTCAACAGCAATGCAACAACACTTCAGAGACATCAATGGACAGATATCATGGATATGTGGCTTGCTGATGATTCACTTTATTCATGGCTTGGTTGACTTCATCTGTCAGCAAAATGAGCCGCACGTTTGAGAAATCTTACAAGAGTATCTTAATGTGATTATTGTCAAATGGCAAAACAGAACTTGTTGGAATGGTAAAAAATTTAATTTAGAATTGTTTATGTTGTGATATACTTTCTACAGCACTACAGCACAGTGTATCAAGTATCACACAGTCAGTGTGAGAGACAAATATCACAGATACTGAAGAGATTATATATATATATATATATATATATATATATATATATATATATAAAATGTGTGCGTAGGAAGGTGCTGCCAGATGCAGACACCGAACCCTCCTCCCCACCCATTAATCGGCACTCGCCAATGGCGAACCTGTGATATCATTCATAGTGTGGACCTCAATCCAAGAAAATGGTCCATGACAAGGCTACAACCTGAAAAGTCAATCTGTCACCTGCAATGGGAGAAAGGGTAAAGAAAGTTGATGAAGGGTAATGTTTTTCATTAATTCATCAGAGGCTGTAGGTTGTCTTAAAGCCCTGAGGTGGTGCAACAACTCTGTAAGTGTTCTTTTGTTTGATTGTTTTCCATCCATATTTCTTCGAGTTGAATTATTCTATATTTATTTCTCTATGTGTGTTCTGAAAAGTAACTTACTATCAAAATAGCCAGATAGTTGGCCTTTGAAATAAGTTCAGTTTTAGGTCGGGTCCTCAATCTATCCTTTTCCTACAAAATTAAAACGACTGAATGAACGTCTGCCACAACAGGCGATTCCAAACCTTTTGCCAGGGATTGTATTATATTGTTTGTGCCCTGCTTAGTGCAAGTTTGGGCTGATGAGCCAAAACATGGTTCATTGGGTAGAGTTTGAAGACTGAAAGGTTGGTGGCACGAATCCTGGCCTCCTATACCAAAGTGTCCTTGGGCACAGACAAATGGGTCGTGGCGCGCACCTTGCATGGCAGCTGCCGCCATCGCTGGAGCATCATCGCTATAGACGAGTTCACAAACAGGGGGCTGACATTTCAGAAATACGACTTGAAGTTGCTCACTCGATGGCTGCATTTACTGGTAAGTCAAAAATTAAACAATGGAACGGGTTGCGCAGATTATTGAAGCATGCATTTGTGGGGCATAGATCCACACCAGAACATTTAGGTGTGTGTGTGCACAGTGCAAGTTATCACTATCATCTTTAATAACGCAATGCATGTGTGCTTCCAAGTTCCAAAATAAGCCAGAACACAGCAACTGGAAGTCATATTCAGCCTAGAATTGTTACCGGTTGTCTATAGCCAAGCGAGGCTCCCACTACTCCACCTGGCTTTCCCATAGTGTTCCACCTTCACTAACTCCCCAGACAACTTGGCACGATGGCGTGGGAACACACCCATTTTGTCTTTGCCACTCAATGCGTCCAGTCCGCACTAGTGGGAACACAGCTGTGAACGTTCACAGGTGTAAGGGACCCATGGACCCAGACTCCTTGGCCTCAGTCACTGTCTGTTGCAGCTGCTCGCCGGCGGCCCGTAGCTTGGCTGTCTGCACCTGGAGGGAGTCCTGGAGCTGGCTCAGGTTCTGGTGGAGCTCCAGGTAGCGGCGTCCCTGCTGGAACATCTTCTCCACCTCGCTGGCCTCGCTCGCACTACCACTGCCTGGAGGACAGGGAAGCAAGGAGAAGAAAATAAACTGCTGCGGCTTGGTGAAATTTAGTGCTGCAAGATTTGGCTTTGAAATAAGTCGAGGAGGTATGGAATTACTATTAATCACATTACAAATATTGCAACTGTTGTCGCGTACAACTGCATTTCCAAATAAAAATCTCTGGAATTAAGGATTTAAAAAAAATTTAAATGGATGAAAAACAATTGAAATAAGATGCTTAAAAAATGGCATTTGCATTAAGTTAAGAGGTGTAGTGACATCCAAATTGAGCTTATGGTTGTTACCTGTATGCATGTGCACCACAAACCTGCATCCCTATGACACAGGCTAAATGAATACCCAAAAACCAGCAGTAGGAGTTATGTAAAATGCATGAAATTACATTGTGAACCAATTAAAGCTGCATTTAAAAGCACACTTAGTTGGTTGTTACTAAAAATAATTGAAAGTTATCCCTTTCTTTAAGTTTTGCGTGACTGATTACTATTTCTAATAAGTAACTTGCCACCTTGAGCAGAAATTACTTTGTACAGCTGATGAAGTAAAAATCTATTACACGGATGTATTTCAACCATTTACAAAGCCAGATGCCCTACTTGTCTACTCGGCACAAACCCCCAGCAGGTTAATGAGCAAAGTGCCAACTAGCGGTGCAACGATTATTTGATTAATTGTTGACTAATCAACTATAAAAATAATCGGCAACAAATTTAATAATCAATAATCGCCAAGGAAATGAATCATCGCTATTGTCAATTTTTACACAAAGTACCCCCTTTTGGTCCCCACTAGGGGTGTTCGATCTGACGATCCTAACCCGTCCCACGATCCTAAGCAGTAACGATCTGCCATTCTGTGTAGATCGTGTGAACTGCGATTCTATTTGATGTATTTCTATGCTCCGTTACCGCGCCCACTGCTGTCGCGTCACGCTTCCTCATCCACTTGCTTAATACACAACACAACACATGCAGGCTGCAGCGTTCGTCACAGAGGAGTTGTGTTTGGTTGCAAAGCGAAACTTCACGTCCATTATATGGAATTGAGTCAAACTGTGTGTGTGTGCGCGCGTGTATGTATGTGCGCGCGAGTGTGTGTGTGTGTGCAAACGCGCGATCGTATTTCACCATTTCAAAACACACGGGATTAACACGGGACTTTTTGACCGATTAGGAAATGATGCGAAACGAGCTCATTTCAACTGTTCAAGTATCCTGTGCCGCCCGCGCGAGTTAAATCCAGCGCTGTTCAAGGCGCGCTCAATGTTCCTCTCTGTCTCTCTGTCCGCCCCCCCCTTTCTCGCCCTCTGTTCGTCTCTCTCTCCGTTCGTCCGTCAGTCTCTCTTTCTCCCACTTTCTCAGTCTCTCCCCTTCTCCCCCATGTCTGTCTCTCTATCGCGCTAGATAGATAGATAGATAGATCTATCTATCTATCTATCTATCTATCTATCTATCTATCTATCTATCTATCTATCTATCTATCTATCTATCTATATCTATATATATATATATATATATATATATATAATTTAAAA
>OMKY01253614.1:3227-25936 GCA_900302395.1 Bregmaceros cantori
TGTATGCAGTGGTGTTTGGGCTGCATTAACTAATGTTAATTGAATGGTACTGCATTATTGCGTGGGGCTTCATCAGTTTCTCAGCCCTCGCATCCGCCACGGCTGTTGACACCCCGGGGTATTTGCACGGGCCGACGACTGTCTGAATCCATGCCATGAGTGTCGGAGGGGGGGCCCCTAGCATAGTTAGACCCAGTTAACCTATGGATAAACACACCTTAATTCTTGGTCACCCTGACCCCCGTGAGACAGTCACCGAGACCCACTCCTCCAATGGAGACGAGCACCGGAACCTCTTGACCTAATCCTGGTCCTACCACACTGAAACCGAAAACCTCTGGACACCACCACCCACACGGGCCAACACACCGTAAGCCTAGTTCCTATGTCAGCTGTTGTGCATGAACACTCCTGAATCAGTTTTTGTGCATGAATTTGGAGTCCCCATTCTGGCGCCTAAAATTGATGTGCCTACATCATCAGTGTGTGTGTGTGCGTACTGCACTCTTGTGTATGTGTGCGTGCGTACGGGACTGGTGTGCGTGCATCTGCGTGCGTACGGCACTGTGATGTGTGCGCCTGGACCGTTCGAAGCGGCCCTCGGCGCAGGAGATATCTGTGTGTGTGCGCGTGCGTGTGCGTGAGCTCGGAAAAGAAAAGACAGGGTGGTACAAAGGGGAGACACAAACACATACATACATACATGGACACACGCGCATGAGGCTACTTCTGTAAAAACGTTGAATAAATATTTGCAACAAGGACATGAAAACACCTTAGCTTTGGATGCGCTGGAGTACACAGTCAGCCGATTGCTCAGCGCTGCTGTCAATCACTCTCACTGCCCACCCCCCAGTACGCACCCAGTACGTTCGTATACGTGCGGTGAAAAATCAAAATAAACGGCACATATTTCAGTGCAATGGAGCATGCTACAACGGTGACAACACATTTGTTTTGCTCACGTATACGTGCGGTTGAAAAAAATCTCTGCAATGAAAACCTAGCGTTATTCTGTCAAAGTCAAGACAGGAGAGACCATGAAGGTGTTAGAAGAGCCCAACAGGAACCTTGCTTTCAAATCAGATCAGTAGATGCCACCTTGGCAAGCATGAAGATCTTGGTGGCAGAGGAGACCCAACCACCTAGACCCAGGTGGGGTCTAGGGGCTTTTGTAGGCTCTTCAACTTCTCGCCTACTTCCTAAGTTAGGATGCACAGAAGGCCATGAAAGAGCTGTAATTCTGGCTGTAGTCAAGGAGGAAGTATGGGAGCTGGGGGCTGAACAACACTTTTAACAGGGATGGAGGTTATAATTTGAGGGGGGTTAATAACATTTGGCTGTACGTACAGCTCTACAAACATTTTTGATCCCTATATGTGGAGTGAGGATGTGGAACAGTTTAGCTGTGGAACTCAAACAATGTCCAAGCATGACCCAGTTCAAACTGAGGTACAAAAGAATGGTTTTTACAAAGTATGAAATTCTGGGATGTTTATTAGGTGTTCTCATGTTTATTATTAATTTGTGTTTTGACAGTATTTATTTATGTTTTGGTTTATATTTTTCTTTGGTTTGTCAGTATTCTCATGAATACATGATACATACATGATGTGTATGTATGTGTACGGATGTGTATATAATATATATATATATATATATATATATATATGTATGTGATATGTATATATATGCGTATGTGGATATGTATGTATATGGGTATGTAGTGTATATTATATACAGAATATATAGTATGAATGATATATGTAATGTATGCGGGTATATATATTAATGGATTCCATTAATTTTAGAGTACTTATAAATAAATACCTTACTAATAACTTACTTAGTTACTTCTTCTTCTGCTTTATCCGGGGTTGGGCCACAGGCGCATCAGCTTGAGCAGAGAAGCTCAAATCTCCCCCTCTCCGGCTGTGCTGCCAGGCCAGCCGGGAGGCATAGTCTCGCCAGCGTGTCCTGGGTCTTCCCCGGGGCCGCCTGCCGGTGGGCCCAGCCTTCCCGGGAAGGCGTCCGGGGGGCATTCTAATCAGATTTTGTGATAAATGGGCAGCATTCGCAGAGTCCAACCTTCACTGGAAATCAGTCTGACTCAGGCAGTGCGCACCAGACAAATACAGGGAACGGATTGGCCTGACTCAGGTCACATGAATCACACATAACAGTAATACAATCAAGTCAACAATTTAATATGTTCCCATTATTTTACATTTCTTCCATTTAGCGTTTATCTGCAAAATGGTGCACATTAAGTAGGAAAGAAAATGGCACAATTTTAAACACATCATATGACCTATGATGTTACAATTTCACACAACTTTCTCCAACAGAAAGCTTGTTCACATTTTAAAAACATACCAAACTCTTTAATGTTGGTCTATGTTTAGGATAGTATTGTGTGTGTGTGTGTGTGTGTGTGTGTGTGTGTGTGTGTGTGTATAGAATATGGTGGATTGCTTACTCAGGGAAAATGCTCTACACAAATCAAACTTTTGAAAGTCTTTTGGGCAAGCAGCAGGATAGAAGGCAGTGTGTTGAACTAAGTCTTTAGTGATGCAGCTTTTGTACTGTTCCTTCGTTGGAATCCTCACTCCCCGAGGTCAGCAGCAGAAGAACAAGATTGTGAATACTGAATAGAATAGTTTATGGTCCTTTTCTTTCAAAAAATAAACCACGGTCCACCAGTTTTACGCTGGGAATGTGATGTCCTGGGTAACACCAGCACACTTTCATGTTTGGAATGTGAAGGGCTGAAACAAGCAAGCAGCCCTCGGTTCTTCCCAAATGGTCACTGAATGTTATACTGAGGGTGCAGTCTCGGGTGACCACAGGTTGGGAAGTTGTTCATTTTGTATTATTAAAAAAAGAAAAGACAGAGAAATAATAATCATATGGGATTTTATATAAAGTGTGCAGTCTACCCAACAGCTAAATGTATATCCCCTAGAACAAAGCTAAACATTTTGGAGCAAATCCATCCACCTAGTCAATTTGGGCAACATTAATTGAACCATGTTGAAAGTGTCTGCCTCCAAAATCGAATCAGTTCATGAACCTACCGTAGAGCATTAACACACTGTATCTGGGACAAATATATCCATCCATTCAAAGGTTATTGCATTAACACAGAAGATCTGCCTTGGTTTAACCCTACATTCCGAAATCCGAAATGTACTGAAAAGTTGCATTTAGTCATAGTACCGTATTTTCCGCACTATAAGGCGCACCTGATTATAAGGTGCACGGCCGACAAGCAGTCTTTGAAAGGAAAAAAAAACATATACAAGGTGCACCAAGATAAACAGGACAGATAACCACAAATCACATTCATAATACCTCTATGTGTGTGTGTGTGTGTGTGTTTAACGCATAGCGCTCAGGGAACGGGTCTTATATGCAACAAATTGCGCGATTCCATAAATGAGCACAACAAGTAAATATATGCAATGCCTTTTAGGTGCGCCTTATAGTGTGGAAAATACGGTATTCGTTTAGACACATTAAGGTTACACGTAAACCCCTAATCCTAACCCCTAACCCATAACCTTTCTGAACATAGGGATTTCTGAACATAGGGATTTGTGAACATAGGGCTGACCCTGTGGTGGCATGTCTGAACTCACTGAAGACATGTTTGTGTGCGTTTGTCTGTGTGGGCATGTGGGAAATGCTGTGCCATCATGAACTCAATACAGGAAGAAGTAGACGGGTGTGACCCAGGATGCTACCCTGTTCTGTCGACACCTGAACATCGTAAAGCGCCTCTTCTTCTCTTGTTCGAAATCAATTTTCTCCGAGAAGCTGCGAGGGCTGTTCTTCACTCTGGTTGTCCGGGGCTAAGTGTTCTGACCCCTGACCTCAACTGGTGTTACGGAAACCTCTCAGATCCTTTAAATCTCCATCTCGGGCTGCTTCCGTCTGGGTCAAATGTCTTCCATGCTCTTGTGAAAGTGTGGAGGCCCGATTGCAGCGGAGGCAATATGTTATATGTTCCTTCAACCTCTGATCTTAACCAGCAAGTGCACACACACACACACACATATACACACACACACACACACACACACATAGTATCTAGTTTTTCTTACTGACATTGTGGTTTAGAGATTGGCAGAATTGCTAAATCCTTCCATTTGAGTGGATGTGCGGTGGTCGAGTGCGCAGAGAGCGTGTCCCCCAGACCATAGGTCGAGCAGTTCCGCAGGTTCAAATCCGGCTTTTCTGCAACGACTCTTCATCCCAGTTTCTGATTTAATCCTGTCCATATGTCTCTCAATAAAAATAATGAAAATGGCATTTGCGGCCAAAAAATAACGAAAAAAAATCTTCCCATTTGATTCGGCAAATGTGGGGCTAAGAATTGAAAGGTGTGGTACAGAGAGAAGTACAAGCGCTGGCTGATTTGAATTCAGTCTGTGTAGATTGCTGTTGCTGTGCCTCTTTCACACCTCATTGGGCAGTCACACACTACAGATACAGTACACAACCTACTGCCAGTCTTTGTGATATCAGTGCTTTGCTTCTACAAGCCGGCACCGTTTACGGTCTTCTCGGGCTGCCCTCCCTACTTCATTTTATATATTTAGTGCTGTATCGCAGACGTGGTGTAAGGCAACAATCGGAACTCAATTTTTATTCAAATGTTCACTAGTGCTGCATTATTAAATTATTTAACAACTAATGGACACCGCACCTAACGCAACCCCATTCATGTTAGTGGTGCTGTGTCTACCGCAGCGTCCACAGTGTTGCGGGTTCGACTCCGCTCGTTGACTCCGCGCGTCGACTTGTCTGCAATGTCTACCCCCGATCTCTTCAACCCAATTTCCGACTAATCCTATCCAATAAAGATGGAAAAACGGTGCTGACGTTGGAAAAAATAACTTAAAAATAAATAAATAATTAAATAAATTACATATGTTGCTTGAAATGCAAGTCACCATTCCCAGTGTCATGGTCCTACCCCTTCACTGTCTTGCTTACTGAACACAGCAACAGGAAATGTTATAATGGTCATTTCTAAACTTTGGTGAGAAAGCAATGTGAAAAGGGAGAAGAGAAGGCTCTTCGTTGCTAACACTAAAATGCAAATGTTAGTGTGAAATCTTATACAAGTGGAGTTAGTGAGACATTTCAATATTAATTTAAAGGAACAATGGAACATGTTTTGGCTGATCAAAAAAAAAATCAATGATCAAACTAATCGTTAGTTGCAGCTCTAATGTAAAATGAATCTGATGTGGCACAAGTCACCTGAATCATTCACAGTGGTCACATTCTAGTCAGAATTGAATGATTTGAAATCCAATTCAGTCACTTCAAATGTGCAACGAGAACACATTTCTTTTGTGCAAATCACCGCTCGCCACAGCAACCAAAGGATCCACGTGCTGTGTCTCGTATTGTCAGTGCATTGACCGTTTCGTGCACTGTCACAGTTTAGTACTGTCTCAAACCTCAACACCTCCGTTTTGTACTTACCGGATGTGATGCTTTGGCACATTGCGCTGCCAACTTGCCAGTGGGACTGCAGAATAACAGTTTGTCACTCCGTCCGACTTCTGAACTCTGAACATTAGAAGTCTAATATCTGTTTTATTGTTATTATTATTATTTTATGTATTTTTATTATTAACTATTATTCCCTCAACTAGGCACTAGAGTCACTTTTATGCACTTTAGAGGAGTATTGGTATTTGCATTTTATTAATTGAAGTGTGTCTCCAAACATAATTTCGTTGCCTTCTTTGCTAATGACAATAAAATCTCTCTTGAGTCTCTTGAGCAGACTTCATATACCTTATATAACACCTCAGTAGATATGACGTGTACGTGCGCTCGTTCACAATGTCAATGCCATTCCATTTCTGCTACCAAGGTAACAGGGTGGTCCGTTTAATGCGTGTAGTGTCCACCATTCGCGCCCTGAGTTTTCCACCGTCTTTAGGGTATCATCTGGGCACTTTCAGTGCACTGAAATGTAACCAACAACTCTTTACAGCACCCCACACATTTAAAATAGCGCAAAAAACATCGCTTGCAAACGATGTGAGGGGCACATTTCCACATCAATTAAGATTGAGGGTTCATTTTATTTCACCATATTACATATACATGACAGCAGCACACACACATGGAATTTTAGTTGGGCATGAATTATTATTGGCTTTGGCACCGATGCCCACGTCAATTGACATTGAATGCCAATTCTTGAGTTGTTTGACACTGCCGTATCTCTTCCCATCCACTTACATGGCATTTTCAAGACTTCTGACGTCTTTACGAACATATTGTTTTGGGGGAAACGCACCGTAAGCCACAGGTACAAGACTATGTATACTGCTTTATGCACCGGGATAACTGACCGTGCCACAGCCGTTCAGCTGCCATCTTAACATAGGCCTGCTTGGAATTCAGTCATTCTGCGTCCGACATTCAAATCAGATGAAAGTCACTTTCAAATTAGAATTCATTCACTTCAGAGCTTAACAGTTCCCTGACATGAATGTGAACTGTCCGGACAGTTATACTCCAGAGCTGGAGCCTATACCACATCAACAAGATACTTAATTTCATTACACATACAGAAATTCTTCCTGCATTTAACCCATCCCTGAGGAGCGGTGGGCTGGCGCAGCGCCCGGGGGCCACCTCCAGAGCGTGAGCCAGTGCCTTGGCCGGGGCAATGACTGGAGCAGGTTAACTAGAACATGTTTTTTGATTGTGTGGGAAACTGGAGAAAAGAGAAAACGCAGAAAAGTCCTGTCCAGGTTGGGATTCGAACCCAGTACCTTCTAGCTGCTAGGCAGCATTGCTCACCACTGTACCACCGTGCAGCTTCGGGAATCAGCACTTAGCTCGACAAAGTAGGGCTTGACTAAACATGATTGTGTTTATAAGCTAAAAGTAGTTCCATTAACGGAGCTCAGGTGCAGGATGCACTTTATATCTAATACATACTGATCCATTGATTCTGAGAGATTAGATGGATTCACGTTTATGGCAGATTATCTTGTGCCATGACAATTGACATATCCTTGAGTGTCAGCCATCATAATAAAAATGTGCAACAGAATTCAATGCAAGATTCGGTAATCATCTAGCCTGGCGAGCCAGAACCACCGCATCGTCCACGCATCGCACATTGCCTGCATTGGGTCTGGAAAACCAGGGTCGTAAAACATAAAAAAAAAATGTGTCATTCAAATCGTGGTATCCAGTCACAGCACAGTAGGTGGGACAAGCCGCGTGGAGGCGTACAAACTCCCCCCACGTCCGCGCTGATTGGCCGATTTAATCCGTACCGACGGCTTGCCTGATTTTCCCAGACCCAATCTAAGCGTCTAGTGAAGTGCGATGCATGGACGATGCATTGTTTCTGGCTCATCATGTTGTAAGCTGGTGTATGTTTTTGTGTGTTTGGGTGTATGTAAGTGTGTGTTTTTATATGTATGGAAAAGATCAACCATTCTAATTGGATAAATCTTTGCTACACCCACTATTAACAAGTGGAGTCTCCATGCATTTAATTCCATGTCTATGTGATCTTGGTAGTGGTCTCAAACGCTAATTATCTTGCTTTGAAAGCAAACATAGCCTTCAACCCTGCTCCCACAAGTGTGGAAAAACAAATGCAAACTCTCCCAATTTAAAGTTTAAAAACGCTCAAACATATTAAACTACTAACACACAACACAATTTTAGTTCAGTTATCCATTTTCTACATGAAACTATTTCAGTAAAAGGAAGTAAAGACAATTCTGTGTTGTCTCTCGGCTTAGAAGCATAGGTTTGTGCAAGATTCTCTTTAATATGTTTCGATAACATTTTATTGACTGTGTGACATGCTTTGCATACATTCCATTGCAGCACCATTTAGAACTGTTGGTGTAAACAATGCTGTCACTGCATTTTTTTACAGAGATGTAATAGATCTCATCATTTTGAACGATTGTCAGTGATAGAGAGCAGTTTATTCGGTACAGACAATACAAAACTGTTTTTTAATTGTGGTGATAGTCTTAGCATCAACCAACTCTATGCATGGAAGATTAGCTGCACTCTAACGGCGCCTTTTCCATTGGACTTTGTGACGCTTGTCACGGGCAGGGCGAATACGGGAAATATGCCTCATGCTGTGTTTCAATTCAAGTTGACGCTCGTGACAAGTGGCCCTTCTAGGAAGGTTGCCGTTAGAACGGATACCTCCTTTAAACGCCATAGGTATCTGAACCAACTTCACTGGCAAGGAAAGGACAGAGGCAGAGACTCGCGCAGCTGAAAGAATTTAATATCAACGACGGCGTTATTAATTCTTCAGATGGGTAGAGGGCACCATGCGAGGAAGTTGTCTTGCGAGTGGCTGTGTGTGGTTCCCCACCGGAACGGCAAGGAAGAGCTGCGCCCATATAGTCTATGGCTGGCTATGCTGACTCGGCTGGCTCCTGCTACAAGCTTCGACTCGGGACCCACGTCCCCGTGGATGGGGCTGGGGGGTCGTGTGGGGTCAAAGTTCATAAACACTTCAACTTTTTCAACTCCCGCGTCCACCTGTCTGCATCGAATGACATCGGCCGCCGGGGCGCGCAGCAACTGGTCGCAAATTCTTGCGGCGCGTATCAATGCCGCATCTCTTCCCATCCACTCACATGATATTTTCGGGATTTTCGCCGCCCGTGACAAGTGGCAACTCCAATGGAAAGACACCCTAACTGCACTAAATGCCCTCCAATGGGAACATGTGCACTTGTTTGTGGCACTTTGTAATGCTTGAGGATTGTTAATGGAAATGCTCTAAGGGAGAGAGACGGCTGTGTTGTTAAACACAGCCAGTACTTCGACTACCCCCACTCCTCCCTTCCCACAGCTGGGTCACTGGACAAATGTGTCATAACTGCAAACAAAAGGGGGCTCATTATATGTGTGTCTCTGCACAGTTCCAAGGCTGTGGATCTTTTTGTTTGCTGCATGTTGTTAAAGAAACATCAAACGCTTTTTTTTAATCATCTCATGTTCTCATTATAACTCATGGGAGAGCCAATACCCAGCACCAAACCGCGCAAGAAAGACTTTCATGTCTGCAGATATCACTGAGGCATAAGAAATTATCCATACAGTAGTGATGGGATAAAAAATATATATACAAAAACTGAATAGATTTGCATCTCTTTGGTTTGCCTGTTTATACAGAACAATGTAACGCTGTTTGCTGCTCAATTAGGTGAAATGTTGATTTAGAAATAGAAGATCAAATAAGGGTTGTTCTTTGTTTCAAATACAGTTTGGCTAATTGGATGGATGGATGTTGACATTGACCTAATGCTTTAAAGGTAAAAGAATAATCTGCTTTCTGGACATGGCTTGAAATTTGAATGAATGAATGAATGATGTTATTCACATGGAAAAATCCTTGTACAATCGCCAACATAACAATGGACTGCCATATAGTTCCATAGCGAACAGGGCAGGAAGAAGAATACATTCTTATAACTCCTGTCCTTACTCCTCCTAAAAACAAAACCCATACTAGGCAGCACAATCTGACATTATCTTAGTTCTCCACTTGAATTAATATACTCGCAAAAAACAGCTACTACTATACAATGTGCCAAAAAAACATCTTGAGGATACCAACGTAAAAACATTTCACATTGTTATTGTTGTTATGTAGCTGTATGAATAAACCATCTTTTTGTAAGAATTCTTAAAAGGATGAATTGTTACACAGCTTTCTGAGATGAGGTGTTGAAGGAAAACTGTGAAACAGATGTAAATGCTATGTAGATTTTTGTTGCAGTGACGCAGGATGAATCAGTGTCACAATGTGTGAATGGGCACCAGAACAACCGTTGTGGCACAACAGCATGCGTCATGATGCGACGAGCTGCTACAGATCCACTCCAACACTGCTAGCATGTGTTGCGCCTTGTGCAGGCTTCATGCAGGAAGTTTAATTTTCGACCTTTTTAGGCCATTCTGAGACAAATTTTAGACCAACTTCAAGAAGCCCCCCTCTGTAAATAGAACAGACTTTCGGGCCAATTGTTCTGGAAATTACATTTACCCAATTCACAAAGACATTCTGTCCGCACTATCGATTCTTGTTCAATATGTGCTTTGTGCCTATCCGACTGATCTAAGTCGGACAAATGTGAGTGTTTTATCTGTATCTATATTCTCATAAAGACATGACGCATCCTTCAATAGGGCTGTTGCACCAGTGAGGTCCCGGCTTGTCTTTGGCCTGGCAGCGGTTTTACGGATTGCAAACCAAAATCCATAACCACGGCCTCAAAACGACCGCGCTTCGCTATGACGCAACACACGCGCCAAACGCTCCGCCCATTGACGCGTCTCGCCCTGCATGTTGCTTAAGGACGCGGATTGGACAGCAACTTAAAGCTGTCTGCTACCTGAACATCAGCCACTATGGCGCAGTAGGAAATCTGTCGCCCTTCAAGGTGTCATCCTGGATTCGATTCCACGTAGAGCTGACTTTCTTGCTTTATTTTTTTAATGCCACAATTACGCTTTTTTATTAGGGTTACGGTTAGGATTAGGGGTTACGGTAGGGGTTAGGATAGGGGTTAGGGTTAGGTTTTGGGGTTAGGGTAGGGGTTACCGTTAGGGTAGGGGTTAGCGATTAGGGTAGGGATTAGGATTACATGTTACAATGCAAGTTTGGGGACAGAAAAGTGGTTAACTCTTTGGCATCATGACTGCGAGTTGCCCGGGGCGTGGTTATGGGTTTTTGGTTTGCAATCCGTAAACACGCGGCCTGGCAGCGGCGGCCATTTTTGTTTCAGCACGCTGTCAGTTTGGCCACCGCTGCCAGCCCGTGGCGTCGCATGCAACAGCCTCAGATAATTATGATCAGTGTTATTAATTAATAATATTATCACTGCTAGGAGCTATGGAGGAAACCTAGACCGCAAACAGTTTTTAATGAATCTATCCTTTCCAGTAGAACTTCATTCTTTAATAAGTAGTATTGTCACATATCTCATCTTAATACTGCCACTTTTCATGGCACATTCAAGGACTATATAAGCAAAAAATAAAATAAAATAATGTATCATTGAGGCGTGCGTGGTGGCAGAGTGGGTAGAGAGCATGTCCCCCAAACCATAGGTCGAGC
Organism: Bregmaceros cantori; assembly: GCA_900302395.1. Taxonomy (NCBI): domain Eukaryota; kingdom Metazoa; phylum Chordata; class Actinopteri; order Gadiformes; family Bregmacerotidae; genus Bregmaceros; species Bregmaceros cantori. The sequence goes on from OMKY01253614.1 coordinate 14,383, forward strand.
AGTGCCGCAGGTTCAAAGCCCCTGTCCGGCTTATCTGCAATGTCTCCCCCCGACTCTTCAACCCAGTTTCTGATTGAATCCTGTGACTATCTCTCTCAATAAAGAATGAAAAACGTTGCTTGCGCCCCCCCCCCCCAAAAACAAAACAAAACAATAATAATTATGCATCATTCTTGACAAAATAATGTCCGCTCTCTCCACATATTTAGATATTTTCACTCCATGATGTCGGTGACTTTGCACTCTGTCATATCTTAACACGCTGCTGTTGTTTCTGAAGATGCGCAGCGTTCATCAAATATTGAGATGGCTGTGCTGAGGTGGCAGAATTGGCATCTGGCTCATTGCCCACGCATATCCCAGGGGAGTGAGCAAGGCTTTTAATGTTTAAAGAAATCATTAATTGATGATTATGCAATCAAACAAAGAGCACCCAACAATATGTTAAAGTCAAGAAAAAAAACACCTGAAAACACACGAATGGGCAGAAAAAGGCAGGCACTTATCCAAAATTGTAAGTATGTTTATTGTCATTGTATGCGGACATTGTATGCAAAGAAACACTCAGCTTTTGCCGAATTGTTAATATGTATGTGCATATGTTATCACACCTCAGCTGTGATTAATGGCATAAAATTGCAGATACTGCACATTCGTGCATGATGCGTCCGACGTAGAGGGAAATTCATTTTACTCTATAGACCAGTTCGGGGGGTACTTCCGGTGTCTGAACGTCACGTCCGGTGTCATTTAGTTTGCTGTGTTTTTGGCAATTTTTCAACATGTATATTCGGTGGGAACACACACCTACCGTGTTATTTAAAACTTGCGGTGTGCTATTCCTCACCCATATGCTCTCGTGCGGATCTGTGATACACAAATGCAGGATTTAATAATCAGTGCAACTCGTTCCATTTTCTCATTCCTTTTGGAATAACTAGAAGAAGCAGAACTTGTGACCACTCGGTGAGTAACCTTAAGTCGAATTTTGGATGTATTTCATCAATATTTATGTAAAATGATGAACGATACACGGGAGTTGATGTGAAACTGGTCACAGAGCGACATCTAGTGGTCGGATTTTGAATTGGTGAGCGTTTTGTGTGTTTTTTGTGAGCCACCGCGGTCAACTATGACGAGATTAAATGGACCTCATACAGACACCGGAAGTGTGTTTCATCCTGGCAGGACAAAATGCCAGCCCCCTGTATTTCTATAGAGTCACTTTATTTATTTTTGTGTGTGCAGTGTGACGCAAGCATTTCAACTGCAGCATCCATCAAGCCATCCGGATGGGCACTTGCACATCAGAATCAGCTTTATTCCACCATGTTGCAATTGTGAGTAATATGCACATGGACTTTGGATTCGGACACAATAGGCACCCATGATGTACACACATCAATAATAATAAGCCTGCGCCAAGTCCATGGGTTCACTGATGCCAAAACATCAAGACGCTATTATGTTACTTATAGGCTACAGAAATGCACAAAATGATAATCAGTTGTCACCAGTGGTACGCGAGCACGCTCTTGGTGGTACGCAGGATTATGGTCTTAAAATAAATATTTTCGCGATCAGCCGGAGGTGGGACGTGAACCCAGGTCTCCAGCTTGGCGCACCGTAGGATTAACTGCTACACTATCTGAGCTGTCTTAGTACCACACAGTAGAGTGGAGGCAACTGGTGCATGCTGCTGGAGGTGATCGAGTGAGTTTGTATGCTCATAACAGTTGTCAAACGATTATGTTACTTATAGGCTACAGAAATGCACCAAAATGAAATCACGTGTTCTGTTAGTCATTTCCAACAACTCAACAAAATTGTATCCAGATCCGTGCATAACTTTTTCAGTTGTCCTGCTGACAGACAGAAAGCATAGCCTGCTTGGCGTAAGTAGCGGAGATGGTGTAGTGATACCGTAGCAGGTGAGGTCCGTGAGTAGCCCGGTGGACGACAACATGTTGCCAAATAGTGGCACATGTTCCGTGGAGTTATCAGTCCGAGCTGACATATACTGTACAACATCAAGTTGTTTATAGACAACGCCAGCATACAGTATCAACTGATAAATAGTGGTGGGCAATTCATGCCCCAGAAAGTTAAAGATGTGCCACGTTTTGGTTCTGCCCGTGCACTGGAAATGGTTATACCCCTATGTTCCGAATGCCTGTGTTCCGAAATCCCTGTGCTCCGAATTCCCTGTGTTCCTATTTTCAGCCAAGTTATGGGTCTTGGGGGTTCACCCGTAAACCTAATCTCTACCCTAACCTTTAAACCACCTGTAACCATGTCCTACCCTAACCCTTAAACGACCTATAACTTCCCCTACCCTAACCCCTTCCCTAACCGCAACCCTAACCCTCACCCCTTTCCTAACCCTTACCCTAACCCCTAAACGACCGATCATTTTTCTGAAAATAGCGATTTCGGAACATAAGGGTGTCCCTCTGAAAATAGGTGTTGTCACTGTTTAGCATATCAACCTGACGAAAGAGCTGTGCCAATTAGTATCAGCTAGTGTGGTGTGTGTTTTACAGTGCACAGAAACAAAATGGCAGCTCTTTTATTATCTGGAACTGGAATTGCCCACCGCTGCTAATAAATAAATAGGCTTTTGGAATGATTTGATGCAGGACTGAGATTTGCGCCTCAATCTTCTGGTGGACTTATACTCTCTCTCTCTCTCTCCCCCCCTCTCTTTCTCTCTCTCTCTCTCTCTCTCTCTCTCTCTCTCTCCACTAAGGCAAGATGCCGGACTGTCTACAACGTTTGCAGCTGTGAATGTAGATGAATGAAATAGATATCGGATAATGGAGATATGCATAATGTAAAGAAACTCCTACATGGCACATTTGAATTGTTGCCATCCTGCTTATCGAATAAAAAAAAAAGCAGTGTGCTAGTATCAGGAGCTGCTTATTTGGTTAAAACATATGAAAGCCACACACGGGCGTGTGACTTTTCAGAATGGCTCGCTGCGGTATCAGTTCCAATTCTGGCGTGAATTAATAATGCACTCTGGTGTTTTGAAGACATGTGGGAAGAGCGGAGCGGCTTTCCATATAGAGGCTGTTTACATTGATGCAACACAGCTCAGCCATGCATTGCATATTCAGCACATTAATGAGCCGTGTCGGCACTATAGACGTCCGCGTAGCACTGTGCACACAGCCACGCGGCCCACGCACTGAACACATCATTACGGAGATGCATGGATTAGGGTGGAAACACAGAGACAAGTGTGTGTTGAAGTGAGGCTACTCGCGGCCCATTCATTTGCCGTGCAGGAAATGAATGGTGAACATGTAGGAGTTTTCCTTCGTCTGTCTCTGGTGGTGTTATACTGGCCGATGGTGTAGTGTGGATTTTCTCTTCAATTCCTCATTCTTTTTTTTCTGCAAATAGTATTATTTTAATCAGATTGTTGAACATGTTGGTTGGATTGCCCTAATGTGGGAGAGATAGCCTCCAGTGGCTCTGGCTCCTCCCTTAACTAATGGATGTCAGTGAAACTATGGTAACTATCGTATTAGGCAACTGATTGTCCCACAGTTGCAAAAATGTCCCACATTAGGGCAATCCACCCTACTTGTTTCAAATTTCAAAGATTTCCAAATTACCCCCAACCACAACGTACCTGTGAGTATTTGACTCCCCACTTTTTATGCGATCAGTAGTATTTTAACCAGAATCCAACATGTTTCATATTTTAAAGCAGTGGTTCTGGTACCACCTGAGAAACTATTCACCGGTCCAAGTACCACAGTGATGACCCATTTTAAAATATAGCCATACATGCCTTCTCAATTTGTTTGGCACAGGTTGAAGAAAGATGCACGTGAGTGGACGCGCCAATGTGTGCGCGAATGTTGGCTTCAAACACGTTGCACTTTAAGTTGTTTTATGTCACTCTCCATGTTTCAAGGAGAAGGGAATTGACTAGGAGTGTTGGAGCTGTCCGTGATGTGACCGATTCAGACATTTGATCATTCTGATGGATTTAATTTTCACGATTTAAAATATGAAAATGTGGAAAATCAAATAATCCTCCCGTGTAGAACCAGAGCCTCCTCGCGTACACGGACCAGAGATTGCGTAGCACTGTTTTAAAGTATCAATGTAACAATGGATCCTGATATATTTGCACAGACTGGGGCACACATACACACACACATTGAGAGCGATGGAAGTATCATTTTTAGGAATCGTCGCTGTGTCCTCCTGGCCCCCTTTCAACCTCCGTGCTGCCCTCAGTTCACGTGCCCTGGTGCACGGCTCCCTCTTATATGCAAAGGACTGTGCAGATTAACAGCTGTAGGAGTCAAGGCCCTTCAAAGTCAACTAACTGAACACAAGGAGAGCTCTAAACTGGCAGAGGAGCCCTTTAGATCGATGGACCTGCAGTCACTAAATGGCTTGAAGTCAGATTTCTGGAGAGGCTCCTTGGCCTTGCGTGAAGCAACATCAATAAAGACGCAAGCTAAAGATGGCCTTGACCATGTCGATCAAAAAGTCAATCCATCAATGGCACTTTGATCTTTAATACAGAAGCAGGCGTTGCCAATGGCTCTGCTCAAAGAAACTAAGAGGAGCTGAAAGAAAAGACCTCTGTCAAGGTTGCTCATTTCCCTTTCCCTTTGTGTTAAGACAATAGCAAAATGTGATTTACTCGATATATGAAAATATCATATCAGATGACTGAAGCACTGAATGAAAACTATGTTGACGATGAGCTGAGAATCCATGACTTTGAAAAGTGTTTAACATTTTAAGCCTCCGAATATCGACCTATCTGATGTTGTTAGCCTGCCGTCTCCCTCAGTAACCACTGAAAAAGGTGGTTACTTTGTCAATGTGTACACACGGGCATGTAATGTATAAAGTGGACCCAGTAACAAGAGAACATACTGGGATGCACAACCCTTTATGCACAAGATCATATTGAGCCTTTATGGCAATGACAACATTAAAGGTGAGTACAGTGCTGCTCTATGATTGGAGATCATAGAGCAGGGAACTTGAGTTAATAAGCGAGTAAAAATACATCTTTGGATTGTCTCTACTTTCTGCCTGCTGTGGCCTCCGATGCCGCACTTTTTTTTTTATATGGTTCAAACTTCAAGTCTTGGCTAGATATATTTAGAGAGTGTTTTCTTGCACTGTTTGAAGAAGTCTAAAACAGTTGTGTTTACATTCAATTTAAATAAAATGTGTTGGTATTACATTCACTTTTCTGTCATATTCTTTTTTGTTCTGCCTTTCAGAATACAACCATATGTGCCACCTTTGCATAGATGTTTACAATTAATTGAAATACTTGAAAAAAGCCAAGGTGTTGCAAACCGCGTGGTACTCATTTCACATGAGGAGATCACGATTTTGTTGTTGCGATGCTGGAAGGTGGAGGATAAACTGAGATCAGTGCCAGGCAGAATCCAAAGGAGAAGAATAATCCAGAGAATGAACATATCTGAGGAGTCTTCGAGGCTACAGCAACGACGTAGTGGGACTTTTATCCAACTGAGGCGGAGCTGCTAATCGCTGCAGATCAGCGTCAGCAGTGGATGTGCGGTCACACGAAGGTTGGAGGTTTGACGGATGGTTGGCATGAAGCAATGGGAGAAAGTGATTGTTTGAATCTGCAATGTTACTGGATGTGTGCAGGTCAGGAGAATAGTTGTATATCATGTTTTCATACCGTCGGTTATATAATGGCTTGGGTCAGTGTGTGGTTACAAATGCTTCCTAATGGTACTGTTTAACAACTGGTTTGAATAACAGAGTGGTTACAATGGCACATGGCTTATGAAAAGGCTGACTTCTGTAAAGTATGATTCATTTTAACCATTTCTAACGGCAGAAGCTAATGGTGTCACTGCATGCCATGTATGATGGTCGATGAGAGCCTAAATATCTTCAAACAAGATGCACTCAGAGATTGCAAACCTGCGCCGTAATGTTACAAAAAAATTAGTACTTTTCGTGCTAGCAGCATGTATGGCAAGCCATTATCAATGCAAGTGCTCGTAGAGTAGTAGCCAGAATGAATGCATCGTCCACACATCGCACACAGCTAGATGCTGCGGCTATGCGTGACGTCACTACGGGGATCGTTCACCCGTTAATAATAATGAAGTATGACTATTAAGTTACTTATAGCCTACAGAAATGCACCAAAATGTAATCACTTGTTTCTTTCGTCATTTCCAAAAACGGCCAAAAATATAACCTGCTCCGCAGGATAACAACTCTATATCCAGTTGAATTAACTCAACAGTCATTCAATAGAGCTCCTGGATAGTGATACTGCAAAAGACAACTGGCAAACCCTTGGAATACTTTAGAATGCCTGGTATGCAATTCACTTTGACGCTCCGACGGGACCGCCCACTAACATGCATTTTAAAATGCCAGCGTACGAGGCAGCCAGCGCAGCCTTCCTCCTCCAACGCCTCCGGTTCCTTCTGTCGCCGCCTGGCTGGGAGCACCTCCATGTGCCATCTGCCCTGCAGCGACAACCCCAGCTTTCTCTCACCTTCCTTGACTACATTTTTCCTCCTCTCAACGAAGGAAAGTCTCAGCTGACACGTCTTCCCGTGCCCAGCTGCGTGTGGGTGGCCCAGCCGCATGGTCATTGTTTCATTTAAATGTGTGTTTGTGTGTATGAGCACAATAAGCAGTAGCCAACAACAGTCATGTGGAAATAGCTCCCACCTTGCAACCGTTCCCACACAGGAACATACCCTTCATACCTTCTCTCTCTCTCTCTCTCTCTCTCTCTCTCTTACCCCCCTCCGTTTCTGTCTCCCTCTCATTCTCTCTCTCTCCCCCTCTCGCTCTCATCTACACACACACACGCAGGTAGTAGAGGAGAAGAAGGTTTATTTTAAATGTATATTATTATTATTATTATTATTATTATTATTATTATTTTATAATCATTCTTTTATTATTTCTTTCCAACAACAGTAAGGGAGAGTGACATTGATGTGCAAATTGTACTGTAAACCATGACAACACCTTCTGTAAAACGGTGCTTTGTCACTTTGCCGCTTGGTAGGACGTTCTCATTGTAATAGGAAAACGTGACTAAACATGGGCCAAAATATGGCTCACACAAAAAGAAATGTGCACGCCTGAATGTCGTTCAATAAACAATTTCTACAAAAGAGATCTTATTGTCTACACAAGACTGTGGTGAATACTTTAGCATACTCTTGCGGTGGAGTGTTGCATTATTACTGAAGCTGCCGGACTATATAAGTAGATAAATAAAATATAGGAAATAGAGCGGGGGGAACCACCAGGGGTTGGGGGTGGGGGCACAAATAAGAAAAGTAAATCAGCAAACAAGGCAAGCTTTGATGTGGAGAAAGTCAACATGTTTTGCTGTGGGTATTTTCTGCATGGCAAAAATAAATGTTTGATGGGATTTGATGCGTGTGCCAAAAAACAATCAGGGGCCAGAATTGTCTGCTCAAAACATACTGGAGTTTGGGTCTGTGTACGTTTTGGTAGCTAGACCATGTGTTAATCATATATATCAACCTTGTTCTGTGCAGGGGGCTTCTTGCCCTTCATTCTTATTAACGGATGAATGATCGCCGTTCTCCGTAGTGACGCCCGCGTCTCCCACAGCTGCGGCGAGCAATGTGCATTGCGTGGACAATGCGTTGTTTCTGGCTTTGGCTACTATTCTACAAGCACTTGCATTGATAATGGCTTGCCACACATACTGCACTAAAAGTCCTATTTTTTTGTACCACTACAACGCAAGTTTGCAATCTCTCAGTGCTTATAGTTTCCTATGAAATGCAGCTGTTTGTTTGACTATAATATAGCCTGTAACCATTTCAATACATACATCAACATACATAGATGATATAATTGGGAAGTTATTTCCTGGAATTATTGGATTACAATTTTAATTAATGGTAATGCAAAAGTATTCTCCTATTAGATTACTTTTTGTATTCATATTTGCAGTGTTTTGGTTTTCATTTATTCAATTCAGGAAGTTTTCGGGCTATATTATCAGTTGAACAGCTGAACTGGAAATAATTCAAGTTTTTTAGTATTTCTAAAATAACCCCTTTCTTACCCAAGGGCTGTGGATTTGCAGTGGTTGACTGCACTCATTTTGTTTTTTGATTTGTACAGATGTTTGAGAGCAGATGTGTATCGACGGAGTGTTGTTGAGAAGTAGCTTAGTCGTAATTGGCCGCTTACTTTCATCAACACAAAACACGAATGCATGTAATTACAACACCATGATTACAACGTACACTTGTCCAAAACGTGTGGGTGCTTGTACGCTGCTGGGCCCACGAGTCCATCTGCTTGCTCGGCATCTCTCTATTTGCTCATGTTTGCGCGCCTTTCTGGTGGTCACTGTCCTAAGAGCTAATGACTGTCCGTTTGCATTTCATTTAAAGCTTCTATGTTAAATCACATACGTAGACTAACGTCACTCAAAACAATAATGTCAATAATCAAAAACGACCCTCAAACTCTACGGACACATCAAGAGATCCCATACAGGTCTGACAAAACTCTGCTTTGAAGCATTAGTGGTCGGCAAGAGAAGCATAGGAAGACAACCCAAAAGATGGCGCGACAACATCTACAAATGGTTAGGACTTGACCTGCCAACAGTGGCGCCGTGTTCTTCCGACACCCCAAAAATCCAACGTTGATTTTGGCCTATTGTTTGCCGTGATGTAAAGCTTGAGTCGCAAAAACGATTTGATTATTTTGTTAGTTTTAGGTTAGGCGTTAGGGTTTCTGAGAGGCCCTAACAAAATAAGCGGATTGTTTTTTGGATTCACACTTTACATCTATCTGTCGTAGGGGTGACGGAACAACAAGGTGTCGGTCCTGCCAACACTCAACAGAATGACACTGGACTGGAAACTCTAGAGAAGGCTGACCCATGTTGGTGCACCTTCTGCTACAAGCGGAGAAAGTGAACTATTATGACATACATCCCTGAGGAGCCGTGGGTAGCTTCAGGTGCAGCGTCCCAGGGGCCAACCGGCAACTCTCCCAACCGCCAATTCTGAGCCAGTGCCTTAGACAACAGGGAGACTGGCTGGAGTAGCTTAACTAGAATATGCCTTTTGGTGGTGGGGGAAAAGTGGAGTACACGTAGGAAACCCACATAGACACAGGGAAAACATGAAACTCCACACGCCAAAGACCTGGCCGAGCTGAGATTCAAACAGGGGGCATTCTTACTGTGCCAACCTCTGCACCACCATATCACCATATTATAATAGTTACATGTAAATTAATTGCATCATTGTACATCCGTGCAAATGAACTAAAAAGTGCAGTCCAGATTACGAATATTCATCTGTGGGTGGTCGATGATGTTTAACCACATCTGATTTCTTACAGCTGTGATGACAAAACACAATGAAACAGAATAGAGCATACGGTAGATACTACATTAATTAGTAAAAAAATTTATTGCATAATAGTTAGTTATAGTTTTTTTTTATTTTATTTTTTTTAGGATGAGTTAAGTGTTGAATATTTAAATGTGAGTGAAGCTGTTGCATTCACACCCACACAGCTTGTGCAGGTCGTGGTGATGAAAGCATCACCTTCGAGCATGTCTCCTAATTCATTACCCATTCAGTGAAGGAGACGCAGAATTAAACCCAAGTCTCACACGTTTACCGTATGCCAGCTGTCCACTCAGTCGCTGTGGTGAACCATTTGCTGGGCACTCTCCGTAAAATTTGAGAGTGTTCGAAAAATTGCCAGGTGTAGACTGCCAAATGTGAGACTCATAATGCATTTTCTGAATATCTTTTCAAGGCGCCGTTTTTCATACTTTATTGAGAGAGATAGTGGCAGGATTAAATCGGAAACTGAAGAGTCGGGGGGACACATTGCAGATAAGTCGGAGAGGGGATTAGAGCCCACGGCACTGCCCGACCTATGATCGAGCCACTGCCCCCACCCCCCTTTCCTGAATATCAATAATAGTTGCTGCAACATATCACAAGGTTTGGGCTGTTCGGATAATGGAAACTATTCGAAATGTTAAGATTCTGTCATGAGGCGAGTGGAGAGCAAGGAGACATAACCCAAGTTGAAAGGTGCATCAGTCGATCTGATGTTTATTCAGCCAATCACAACACAGAGACATTGCCCTATCCAATGAGTTTACAATATCATTTTGGTTGAGTTAAGTGAGAGAGCTCTTTCGACCAATAACAGATTTGGGCAATCAACAGTTTACAGAGACGAGGGTTAGGTATCTTCGAATTGTCGGCATCTCAATGTGAGAACGTAGACAAGAACTAGAAGCACTCAGAGATTTCAAACCTGTGCCCAACCCCTAAACCTAACCACTAAACCTAACCCCTAAACCTAACCGCTAAACTTAGTCAAACCTAAAATTTAAAACGAACAAAAAAAGTGGTTGAAAAAAGAGGCAAAGAAGTGTTCGTGACGTGATTCGAACTCGGAACGTTGTCGTTAAAGTCAGGTATTTTACCGCTGCGCTAAACAAGCTGATGACCGGGAGCAGACAACCTTAAGTTGCTGTCGGCGGCGCGTCCGCCATGTTTTCATTCTGAAACATCCCAAATGCGATCGGTACGCAGCCGCCCATAAATCACCACTTACGCTCCAACAGTATATATATATAAATAAATAAATAAATAAATAAATATATATATATATATATATATATATTCAAATATATTTGAATATATATATTCAAATATATTTGAATAAACATTTTTTTCCTAACAGAAACCAATTGCAAAATAGACTTGAGTCACACCCCAAACCACCCAAATGCTTTCTATGAACCTTCAAAGTTGCCAGAAAGTCCACTCTAACTGGCAGAAAATGGATGAAAGAGGAAGGCAAACTTTTACAGAAAAAGAAATAATTTTAAATATCAGATAATATCACATTAAAGCTACAAATCGCTTAGACTCAACTAGATTCTAGCAAAAAGGTTGCATAGTGTGATGCAAATGCAAAGAACACCACCTTCAACTCCTGCCACCTCAGTACACTGGAATGTCCCCAGCAATATGAATATCAAACAGACAGACCTTGCTAAAAGGCATTCAGTCAGACTCCACAGGCACTCGTGGAGAGGAACAGAAACAACATTCAGGGAATCGAGGACACGAAGAGCGGTGCGTGTGGATTTGTATGTTTGCAACAATCAGTGAAATTCCCTTTTTAATTTGGAACTTCAAAATGCAATAAGCCATTCCCTACAAGCTCTTCTGAAAGAAACCCTTTCTGAAACACATTCAATGATTGAACGAGAACTCATTATACTTCCAAATGTCTTATGATTGTTGGTTTCAGTGAAAAGAGTTTACTTATTTGAATGTGTTCTTTCTGAATAGCTCTCGCTCTATTGAAGTGCTCTCTCTTTTCTTCTCTCTCTCTCGCCCCCCTGCTCTCTCTCCCCCTTTATCTCTTTCTTTCTCTCACAGTGATTATATAAACATGACTTTACTACAATGAGCACAAGCTACAACATAAAGGAATCTAATGTGTGTGTGTG
>OMKY01253628.1:1176-14128 GCA_900302395.1 Bregmaceros cantori
CTAATACCAACACCACAGGACGGGCGTCAGCTAACTTGGCAGCTCTGTGGAGTTGAAAAAAGGGACAAGGACCGGAGATGTACACGAGTCCCGAACTCACGAGTCCCGAACTCACGAGTCCGAGTCGAGTCTTTAGGGGTCGAGTCCGAGTCATGTCGAGTCATGTAGCTCTGAAAGCTTGGAATTGAATGCAGAACTGCATGCATATATTGCACACAGAATGGTTAGTTCAAAGTTAGCTAATGTGATAGAGGTTTATATAGCATTCCAATGATTATGAATAAGTATACACAAACAAGGTTAAATGTTCCCTTTGTGGAAAAGAATGGATTTTTTTAAAGCCGAAAAAGAGGGAAAGTCAAATACTCGTCGTGAGTCATCGACCTAGATTCCAGAGTCGAGTCTGAGTCTTTAGGGCGCGAATCAGAGTAGAGTCTCGAGTGACTCGAGTGATTCGAGTCTGCATCTCACTGTGCATGTTTTTTTTTACATGTGACTAAATAAATACTTTATATGGTGATATTGTCAGAGTACAGTAGCCCCAGTTGAGCTGGGCGATATAGCCAAATAATTAGATCACGGTTTCTGCAGGCTCTATGGCATCTCGTATAAAGAGCACATCACAATCCTTCAAGTCACAGTGCCGGGTAGGAAGGAAGAGAGGAAGACGAAGAAAGTGATGGGAAGATAACATCCAAGATTGGACAAGTTGCAGGCTGAGTGACACCATGCGAGTGGCCGAGGACAGAGAGAGATGGAGAGCTACACATCCGTTCAAAAGTTATTGCGTTAACGTGAAGGATCTTCCGCGGTGGACGCGCATGCAAAATCCTATCGCCCACCATCTGCGTTTTCAAGATATAATGCTAAGCATGTTAGACTAGTCTTCATGAGTTATATGGCTACAGGGGTATACTGCTAGTGATGGGCAGAGAGAAAACAAACAGACCACCACGGCGTGTTTCCGTGACATGATATTTAACCTTTGACAGATGGCTTCCATTTACCAACGGCCTCCAGTAGGGGCTGATGCCAGCAGGATGGTGCACTAATCAGTATGTCACACACATTGTGGGGTTGGCAAACTGTTCCATTGGCTGTGCACAATTCCCACAATTCACATCCTAGAAAAGAGAGTTTTCAATGGCACATAAACTACTGACCATCTAGATTTGTTTATAGTTTCTCAGCTCGAATAAAACGAGTCAGTGTAATGTGGTAATTTTGGCTGCAACAAACAATTATTTTTATTAATTGTCATAAATAATAAATGAATAAATTAATATTTGGGGGCTGGGGGGGATGGGCGGCATATTCTCATTTTTATTGACAGCGTTAGTGTGAAGGAGGGGATGAGAGAGCGGGGACGTGCGGACCTGCAGTATATGACCGTGAGGGGAAGCGGTCTCGCTATGATTATTTTCATAGTCGATTGTGGTGCAGTCGGCAAGACACCCGCACCCAGCAGACATATGATGCTGGTGATTTGATTCACAAGCACAGGCAGCGTCGCAAGTTCTCCTCCCACCACCAACCTTTCTGCAATGCCCCCCCCCAACCCCCCCCCACATATCTCTCTCGACCCACTTTCAAAACTAACTATCTATAAAATGGAAAATGGTGCTTTCGTCGTAAGATAACTTCAAATAAAAAAAGTCTTCCTCCACGAAGAAACTAAATTGGGACATTAGAGCCGGCGCAGGTTGATGGTGCACATCGGACCATACTGCAAGCAAAATACCAATGTTCCCCCGCTTGTAATTCAAGCAGAACCAGAACCTCCATATCTTTTTATAGAATTAGAGAGGTCTCCCAGCTCTCCAGCTGTCCCGAGACCGTCCTCTGAAGGGAGCTTTAATAACCACCTTGGAGTCGATGGAGCAGCAAAACTGTTTTCACTTTAGCTGCAATTAGGCCTGTTTGACTTGTTTTTTAATGTCCACCATGATGGACAGACACCACCAACAGACGCTTACCAACACAGCTGGCGCCTCATTGGGCACAATAACACACTGGATGGAGAGTATATGGTAGGGGGAGGGGGGGGCAGAGACGGAGGCAGAAAGAGAGAGAGAGAGAGAGGGTGAGAGACAGGCAAGAAGAGAGAGGAATAGATAGAGAGAGGAATAGAGAGAGAGAGAGAGAGAGAGAGAGAGAGAGAGAGAGAGAGAGAGAGAGAGAGAGAGAGACAGTATGGAACAGGATGAGAAAGAGATGGGGAGATAGAGAGAGAGGGGAGAGAGAGGGAGGAAGAGAGAGGCAGGGGGATAGGGAGAGAAAGAGAGAGAGAGAGGCCTAGAGAGAGGGAGGAGGAAAAGAGAAGGGGAGAGAGACTGAGAGAATTCGTACGTTAGCCGTTATGAGGGATACCAGTTGGGCTTTGTGGCCACTCATATGCTCCCAAATACTGTTGTTATGGTTTAATGCATAACGTGTTGAGTGGTGGGAGAAGGGGGCGGAGGGATTGTTTTGGTGTATGGGCAGTGGTCTCAGGCAGGAAGTAAGCGTTATGAAAAACTACAAATAAAAATGTACATATCGACCAAATACAAGTCCATTCACTGATGCTAAAATATAATTTGGTGATGGTAAAATATAATTTGGTGATGGTAAAATATAATTTGGTGATGGTAAAAGTAATTTGGTGATGGTAAAATATAATTTGATGATGGTAAAATATAATTTGGTGATGGTAAAATATAATTTGGTGATGGTAAAATATAATTTGGTGATGGTAAAAGTAATTTGGTGATGGTAAAATATAAATTGCTGATGGTAAAATATAATTTGGTCATGGTAAAATATAATTTGGTGATGGTAAAATATAATTTGGTGATGGTAAAATATAATTTGGTGATGGTAAAAGTAATTTGGTGATGGTAAAATATAAATTGCTGATGGTAAAATATAATTTGGTCATGGTAAAATATAATTTGGTGATGGTAAAAGTAATTTGGTCATGGTAAAATATAATTTGGTGATGGTAAAATATAATTTGGTGATGGTAAAATATAATTTGCCGATGGTAAAATATAATTTGCCGGTGGTAAAATATAATTTGGTGATGGTAAAACAATGTGGTGATGGTAAAGGGGGCCTGTTGTAGCTGCAGAGCCAGCTGTGTGAAGGACGCAGTGCACCATTCAATCCACACTGTCCTATTTCCAGCATCGCCGTCCCCAATAAAATATGAATTCATTACATGTTTCCCCAGGAAGGTAACCAGGGTTACCAGCATTCACCTCCAGCTCTCTGTCAGTCTGTACAACAATTCAACAAATGTAGTCACTTCATATTGTGCTGATTCAAGCTGGAACAATGACCAAGAGGATTGCACCTGTCATCAAGTATACTCCAAGCTTTCTATTTATTGAGTCAGCGGATCAAACCTGTTTTTGCCAAGATAAAGGTCAATTATGCATATAATTCATTCTCCTTAGATGGAAGGACCCCATTCTCCCTCTCTGATGGCCTGGAAGAAGGACATCTGTCGTTTTATTAGTTTAGAAAACCTGAGGTTCTGCCTACGTGATTCATCACCCCATTTTATGTCCTGTGGAGACCGACATTAGACGCTGCTGTTGATGATTGTTGCTCTGTTTATGTTTATGTCCCGTCCGGAATCCCCCCCACTCCCACTGCCCCCCTTGTGTGTGTGTGGGTAGTTGTTAGCATGCTGTGAGTCTGTTCATTTTTACATTTCATATTTATATGTTATCTCATGAATTAGCAAGTCATTCTGATCTGATTTCACTGGAATTTTCTATTTTTCGCTTTAGGGAATTTTTTCAAATATGTCACCGAACAACTTTGGCAGTAAGTATGTGTCAAGCTAGACCACAGATTGACTCCAGTATTTTTCATTTCTTGCTGTTCCACTTTGGTTTAGCCTTTTTTTAATTTTTAACCAAACAACTCTTGACTACATGTTTTTTCTTCCATAAATGGGACCGCCACTTCATTTCGAAAGCTGCTACATTTGTATATAATGGAGCTTCAGACATCATTGCAAATTTTACTAATACTAATCTTTATTCCTTGAGTAGATTTACACAAAGTGCTTTGCAATAAAAACAGTGTCAGCAGACACGACATAAAAGTAGATTTTTTTTTTTAAAATAAAGAAGATCCATAACAAACCAATTACAACAGTGTGGTAACGGAGACACCGGATAACAGCTAAATTAGCACTGCTGCCCGTGCGTACGCTGTAGGCCGAGTCTGTCAAACTATGCGTTTCAAACACTGATCATCCGTCCACAGCAAAGCATGATGAATAAAATACTACAATTGCAGGACAGTATGATATGCAAGGCAGTGGATGAAGGCACTGTTAATAGTCTATGATTTGCTTTGATTTTATTGTTATTGTTCTTATACATGCCTGTTAGATTATTGTATCCGTTCTATATTTATTGTTCTATTTTACGTCTTTTATTTCATAAAAAATGTTGATGTATTTTAAGATTTCCCCTGGGGCATCCAGCAAAAGCGACAAGCTTCGCGACTAGAGCCAGAGAGAGATCAAGAAACCAAGGCACCACCGATGTAAAGGCCATAGCTCTCAACCTCCGCGTCCGCCACGGCTGTTGAGTTTTTAGACTTTTATTTATTGTTTTTTTTTTTTACTGTCATGTACAGCACTTTGGTCCGTTGTGGATGCTAAAAGCGCTTTACAAATAAAGTTTGAATTGGATTAGACCGTGTGTTCAAATCAAATTCGACTTGGTGTCTTCGAACTTCCAAATAATATTAAAACTCGCTAACTGGTGCTGCCCAGCAGCTCAGTTGGTTGGGCAGAGCGCTGGAAAGCACGCATATGCCTCAATGGTGCGGTGAGTCGGTGGTTCGAATCCTACCACCGACGTATTTCCCCGCATGTCTACCCCCCATCTTCACCTGTTTCCACTAACCCTAGTAGATAAAGCTTGGAAAAAACAGCCTGAATGGGCTGGAAAAACATTTTAAAAAAAAACATGCTAACTCCATGCACTCTCCCAGTCTCCCACCAGTGTCTGTCAGACCTCCTCCATCATCACAACCCTGGACCAAGCGGTCCTCTGATGTCGGGCTCCTCTTTATCCGTGGACTAAATTAAAGAGATTTGGCGACAGAGCCTTCGCTGTTGCTGCCTCCACCCTCTGGAACACCCTACCTGCTGGAATGCACCATTATCCTTCTCTGGGCAGCTTCAAAGCAGACCTTAAAACCAGCCTCCCCGGCGTTTCCCAATTAGTCAGGTACCTCCCGGTGATGTTTCGTTTGGTTTTTTTCTACTGTTCTGTTCCCTCTGTAAAGCAACCTTGCGTTCTGAGAAAGGCACTAAAAACAAAATCAACTACCACAGGGTGTCATGACATGTAGTGTCTGTCAGAGATGGCAAAAGTAGCCAAATATCTTACTTGAGTCAGAGTAAAATACATTTGTGAAAAAACAACTCGACTACGACTACAAAGTACTGATCCAAATATCTACTCGAGTAGAGTAAAAAGTACAGGCTCAGAACCATACTCAAAAAGTATTTTTGAAAGTATAAAGTACAAAGTAAAAAAATAAAAATCACTCTTCGATGCTAGTTTTACAATGTTTGAATAAATTGTTAAAAACCTAGCCTAACTTAATCCAATAAAAGTTCATAGATCCCACTGCTAAACATTGAAATTAACATCTGTAGGCATTATCGCCCCCTACTGGCTCATTCACACTATACATATCCCTACCACCCGTGCACAAAAAAACTAACAAGCCTGTTTTGGAAAAAGTAAGGTACAGATATTTCTGTTAAAAAATGTACTCAGTAAAAGTAAAAAGTCATCAGAGAAAAAGATACTTCTAAAAGTACAGATACAGGAAAAAACTACTTAAGTACAGTACTTGAGTATTTGCACTTCGTTACTTGCCATCTCTGGTGTCTGTTGTAACGACGTTGCCTCAAAACGTGCCACTTTTCTTGTGCCATCCGCGTGGGCACCGAAGATGACATGTTTATATTTGGAGGTGGTCACGGTACGTCCAAGTAGCCAGAGCAAACTACGGCACAGTGGTGCGTTTCCCGGGAACTAGCAGGAAATATAAGATGAACAAATTCTGAGCAGCCACCCGACATGCCAGTGTAGGTCAACCGCGACTATCGAAGAAAATAACTTTTGCACACTGGCCGGGTGTCACATGCATCTGTAGGAAATTGCATGTATGGCAGGTCGTATTGGGTTTGAACTAGAGCTGCAACTGATTAATCGATTAATCGATGATAATCGATTATTGAAATAATCGGCAACTAATTTGATAATCGATTAATCGGCAGCGATTAATCGTTTCATGGTTTGACCTATTCTCCGCTTAAACTGAATGGAATATATGTTGTTCCCAATGCAATATGTTGTTCCCAATGCAATTTTTCCATTGTCAAGGCCCCAATACAATAAAGACAACATGTTAGCTTGCGTGAAAGCCCAATATTTTAGAATTTAGCCTGTAAGAATAAGCTCTCTTCATGCCATTACTATAAAATGGAGGTAACGAAACAGCAGAAAGTTTGTAATATTAACAATGCAAACTTTTAATGATGTTTCATAATCATAATTAATGCTAATAATCGTTCCGTTTTAAAGGAAGAATGAACCGATTAATCGATTATTCGCCAGTAAAAATGGCTGATTAATCGTTTATCAAAATAATCGTTAGTTGCAGCCCTAATGTAAACTAACGTATACACCAGGGCTCCGCACCGGTTCAAGAAACGAAAACCAAATTTTTACGGAATTTTATGGGGAGCGGAAACGGAAAAAGATTTATTCAACTGTTCCGGAAACAGAAACGGAACATTATGAAATCCACTAAACCGGTTAAACACATTTTTTTTTGTTCTCTATATACTTGAACATATCTTATGTCTGGGAGACTATTTCCGTCCACTTTCACTGTCAGTCGTCAAGCCTCATGCATCTGGGGCTCCATCTTGTTGACAGACAAGGAAGCGAATGTAATGGCGTTAATAAAGTAACACTGAAGTTTCAAAGTGCACCAAATATATTTTGTATAAACCATATATAAGCTTAACATTGCACAATACAAGGAACTTTAAGAACGAACTAAATGTTGGCGTTCCGAACCGGTTCAGGACCAATATTTTGGTGGCGGAACAGTTCCGAGAATGAAACCGTTAAACATAGGCCTGCCTGAACTGAACTTTTTAAAAATAATTTCGGTTTCAAGTCCTGGTATACACAATGATTGAACCGTCAGTTAAAGGCTGTACAACTGATAACCACTGTCAATCCACTGGTATTTCATACTGTGATAGTTGACTTACTAAACCATTCATGGTACTGAATGCTAATTCCTTCCGCAAGATGCATTGGTTGGCGCTTGGATCGGATACCTATGACCTTTAAATTCCCGGTGATGTAGTGTGCGATGATTTGCTCCTTTTGTTAGGGTTAGATTAGATTTAGGAGTAGTATGATTGGGTTAAGTTTAGGCTACTGGTATGTGGTATAATGTTAGGGTTGGGGAATAGGGGCTAGGGTTTTGGAGGGACCCTAACCAAATAGGCGGATCGTTTTTGGGAGGTATCCCATCTAACACCAACCATGATGCATTGCATGATCTCTCCGTAGCACTCTGCATTGTGTAATTTTTATATTGTTTTCGTAGTACTAAGCTGTGACCCCATATGCAAAATGCGACGAGCCAACCAAACACATCCTGTAATAAAAACAGTGGTTGCGGTAGTGGTTTGAAACACTGGAAAAAAGTTGCCCAGTGAAACGTCAAGTTTTTATTTTTGTTGTTGAGAGCAATCTGCCAATACAAGCTTGCCCACAAGTCAAAAACGAAGTACTATTTACAAAAATAAACTACTATTTATTATAATGATGCATCTAAAGGAAAATGATCTGGTCACATTGAGGGATTTCTGGTGTGGGAAAAAAAAGCAGTGTGGTTTGTTCTTAGACACATTCAAAACATATGAGGTCCGTGGATTGCTTTGCCCGAGGCCAGAATACAGTATGGTCATGTGACCGGAATGGCGCTGTTCTATCTTGCAGAGCAATTTTATCTGCCACTATGCTGCTGTTTGCTGTGTAGCTGCAATTATCTGCAAATAAAAACTAATGGATGAATAACCAACTTACACCCAAGCCTGCTGTACAAATGCTTACTCTTGCACCTGTTCTACTTTGGAGAGGAATGACTAGTACTTATTTACTAGTCTTTGCTTTCATTTTAACAGCATTTTAGTTCGTTTTCATTATGTATGTATTTATTTATTATTACCATTACTATCATTTCATTTCTATACCGGTAAATATTCACACTGTTTTTAGTTCTTTATTTATTTATTTATTTATTTCATTCTATTTGTACTAAAAATCTTTCTGACATTAGTACTCCAGCGCTTCCTCTTGCTGTACATCTTCGGTGCCAAACCATGTCTCTCATTTTAATGACAAATCACTTGACTGTGTGTGTGTGTGTGTGTGTGTGTGGTGTGTGTGTGGGTGTGCGCGCATGTGCTCTTGTATTTGTATGTGGTTATGGTTGTTTTAATGGGTTGGGAAGGTTGGGGATTGAGTGTTTCCTTTTGTTCTTGTTGTTTTGCTTTGTTTGTTGCTGTAAAGCACTATGAATTGCTCTGCATGAAAAGTGCTATATAAATAAAGTTTGATTTTGATTTGATTTAGGAAGAGTTACACTAGGTTTCCACTATAGAGTTTTTTTTCTGCCGTACGTCCTCCCCAGGTCCGTACGGATTCCATGAGCAAAACAAACGTGTTGTCACCGTTGTGATATGCTCCACTAGATTGAACTCCGGACGGCAACCGTGCCATCCACTACCGTACGGACCAGAAAGTCATTTATTTTGATTTTTTTCCGCATGCACCGTACGGCGGGTCCGTATGCTCAGTGATTGACAGCAGCGCTGCGCAATCGGCGGACTGTGCGCTCCAGCGCATCAAAGGCGAAATATATATATATATGTATATATATATATATATATATTCAAATGTTTTTTTCAGAATCAGCCTCGTACGCGTTTGGTGTGTGTGTGTGTTCACTTCTCTCGTTCCCCCTTGCACCAGCTTCATATGTCATTTTCTCTGCCTTTCTGAACTCATCTCGGTCCGGCGCACAGACAAACACGCACACACAACAAACGCGTGTGCAGCTCCATTCAGTGCCTTTGCATGGCCAAGGCACTGGCTCCGAACTTGTAGTTGGCCGCCGCGCGCTGCACCGCGGTGAAGCACGTGGGTAGCACAGAAACGGTCCTTCAACACACACAAAAGATCACAGTTGAATGGTGCAGTCTTAAAATATATTGCATGACATTTAAAGCGTGTTATTAACATTATGCTTAAGATACTTTATTTCGTCACACATACATGTACAGTGAAATTCTTCCTCCGTATCCCTGAGGAGCGGTGGGCAGCCATGTGGGCAGCGCTTGGGGGCCAACTTCAGATTCTGGCAAAGTGACAGCACGGAGGTAGCACACAGTTGAACGGCGCGGGCTGCATGAAAAGTGGGTGTTATTGTGTTGTTTGTTCACGCGTAATACCAGAGCGCCGCATGCCGTAGCGCCCACAATGGAAACCGCTGTTTTTATGCCATACGGAATCCGGGCTGAAAATATGAAAAATGACACTCTGTAGTGGAAACCTAGCGTCACCCTGTAGCAGACCTCGTGTGAGTTAGAAGCTCGTGCTCCTGGTGCTGTCCTTGGTGCTGAATGCTAAATCAGACACATTATTTTATGTATTAAATGCAGCAAAACAATTAATAATGGGTATGTTAGGACACCAATCAAATGAATGTGTACAAAACATTGACGACTTTCCACTTGAAAGGCTAATACATGTAAATCAAAATACTAAAAATTCACCTTCAATTGTGTATACATTTCAATGTTCATATTGCTCCTGACCCAGCCCCCGTGTCAAATTTTAGAATCCATTGTGGCCCATAAGTCAAAAGCTTGCCCACCCCTGTTAGCCCCACACAACCAAACAGGGTCAACAATGATAGAAAACAATATGAATCTCTGTATTTGATGTTGTGTAACGAAACCGCGGTATGGTTAACACCTATTTGGATTGGTTGGGCTAATCTGCTAGCACAGTAACGCTACGTTACTTTGCATACCTATCTTACTTACCAGATGTTGGTGTTTTTCAAAATGACCCTTCCCTTCTATGCATATGTGTGCATGCCCCCCCGCACCCTATCCCACCCCTCAACACACTTGCACACCACCACGCGAAAAATTGTGTTAAACAATGGACCAAGCTGGGCCGGGGGAGAAAGCAGTGAGCGTTTGAAGGGAGCCATGGCGTGCTGATGAGATTAGTCCGGTATAATTACATGAAGGTTAGATAAAATAACAGAAAATAAGGGGCCCTCCCTGGAATAGTACAGCAAGCACATGGCCTGCGCCTCGTCCGCAAAGCCCTGGCGAAGCCTAATGCAATACACCATATGGCCCCCCGCGCAATCAGCAGATGATTTGCAGTTAACTGAGCATGCAAGGAGAAGCGGAGCTCTGTTCCAGGATGATGGCTGGCTGCAGAGAGGGCAAAGTATTTTCTCATGTATGAATTACTTTCCAAAAATAGCCACGATCAGAATCAGAATACTTCATTGATCCCAAAAGGGAAAATATTTTTATTCAGCACTTCCAGTATACAGTCAATAGGATCTATAGCAGGGATGCTCACTGGGCCAATCACGATTGACTGGTCAACCCCCACAGCGTTACAGGCCGATTTTCTTTAGGTTTAATATAACCCACCCACTCACTTGATTGGTATAACAATAATAATAATAATAATACATTTTATTTATGAAGAACTTTTCATTGATTTAACAATCTCAAGGTGCAACAGAAGGATAAAAACAGGTTTAAAACACATAAAAACTAATTAAAAAAACTGATAATAAAGCACATGAGAAATAGTTCACGTAAAGGCTTTTCTGAAAAGAAAAGACTTTTTTTTTTTAAAGAGTCAATAGACTGGCGCCCTCAGGTGGTCTGGGAGGGAGTTCCATAGTTGGGGAGTGGCTGAGCAGAAGGCTCGATCACCCATGGAGCGCAGCTTGGTCCTTGGTGGTTGTAGGGTGATATGGTATTGCTTGAGCGGAGGTTGTGCGAGGGGGTCTTGCTTATGAGGAGGTCGTTGAGGTAGTGCGGGGCAGTTCCATGGATGTATTGGTGGGTTAGCCAAGCGGGCTAAACTCTAACAGAGATTGCTTTAGACGCGGTCTCGGCCCCTTTCAAAGGGAATCCTGGTGCGGCTCAGCAGATGTATGAATAAAGCTGCACCAGGGTCACTTCTGAAAACAAACGCCTTTTTGCACCAGTCTCCAATAGCAAACCGTCAGAACAGCTGTAAACAAACGCCACATTGTCAGACAAAAACAAAAACATGAGTCGCGGCTTGACGTGGAGGACCACCGAGACGTGATGTCTGCGATATTTGGGCAGATGAAAATATAAAACAAATTAGGAAAACACTCGCAGAAATGCAGATTCATTTGAACTCTTTAGCGTTCAGATGAGAAAAAAAGGGTTGTGAAAGAACCACAAATCAATGCCACATAACAACTGAGAGAGATTGCTAACTCTCCTCATAATATCCTCCTCATAGTATCACAGCATACATGTCATGTGGCGCTATTGACCTCCAATCGCCAAACATAATATACATATACACAAAGTAGGGATGGGCATTCGGTTAAAATGTATTGCGCTGAGAGAATTAACAAATTTTTTTTTGAGTTGAGTGTGAACGAGAGACAGCGTGAAGGAAGAGATTTGTCTGTGAATGATGGCAGTTTCACCACTCACAACTTTGGCTCAAACTGTTCAACCTATTTAAATGATTCAAGTCATTTCAATCGATAGACTATCCATCCATTGCTGTCAGTGGGTTTTAATTCAAATTATTAATACTGTACTTTATTTGTTTAAGGAATCAGAACATTATAAATGTGATTTGGGAATATTTGCAATTGTTTTGTTCACCCAAACCTTTGAAAACAAGTGTGAACGGCTTCATGGCAGTTAGCCTTAGCTAAAAACATGGCTCTCGCAGAGTCGTCTCTCCCAACTTTTACACAGTTGGAACAAGTTTGAAAATATTTTGTAACGCTCTTCCTGCATTGTGTTGGACTACGATCGCACTGGACTATCATCAGAACCTCGTTTTAACGCACAGTCATGAGTCACTGCAATGTTGCCTAATGGCTATGTCACTAGCCATCGTAACAGCAGTGTTACATGTCAGCGGGGCCAGCTGGGTGAAGCACGCACATCGTCCGCGGACCACCCATCTGCGTCGCAACTCGACGGATCATCCGCGGAGCATCCCAGCACCTCCAGCTGCCCCGCATCCAGCACCTCCAGCTGCCCCGTGTCAGCAATCAATGGCTCTATTTCAGACATCGTCCAACTCCGGAAGGACGCAGCCCCAAAGCCTTGGCTCAGGTTAGTCTACCTGACTAAGCACGTTACACCACGGTACGACACGTTCAATACCTTGACGAAGTTTCCTTAGATAACTGTACAATACCTGGCGATTGAACTCATCTGGGTGCTGTCTCTTCTACCTGCAGCACGACCTCCAGGAGCAGCCTCCACTGGAAACTGATTCCACCCCAGTGGACTCGAATATTGAGATGAGTAACGTGTCTGATAATGAAGCCATGGACAGTTCTTAGACTTTGTTTAATGTGTTCCATTCTACCAGTAAAGGGCCATTCAAATAAACTCCTGACATTTTACGTTTCACATGCCAATAAAGGGTTTTACAAACCCTCCTTCTTTGCCTCCTCTCTGGGTCATTCCACATTTGTATAATAACCCGTGACAGGCAGCTGAGAAAGAGCCGGGGCAGGACAGCCTATGCGTTCATCAACCACAAACACCATCCAAAGTCATCCTCCATGC
>OMKY01253634.1:5240-15779 GCA_900302395.1 Bregmaceros cantori
ATAAAATATGTAACAAAGTATTTAACAGCAGCCCTGCAGCTTCAGCAATAACCAGGGATGGGGTGGTTGACACGTCGAAAAATCATACCTTAATGAATTGTGGGCGGGTTGCGGTTGAAGCACCAAAAGAAATCAAGAATACTGAATTTCTTTTTCTCTCTTTTACTTTGAAAAATGCAAAATAAAAATTATTTAAAAAAAGAATACTGAATGTGCAATCATGCGCACTCTATCTTCTCTCCCTAACTAAGTAGTAATCAATATTTACCAAGTAATTACGGGGTAGCTATGCGGTTACTACCAGGTTATTACTTGGCAATTACTTGTTAATGTTCTGGCAAACTATCAGGATATTACCAAGAAATATGTTGACAACCACCATATAATTAGCTGGTAGCTTGGTAGCAACAAGGTATAGTAATACATATTTACAGAGTAATTACATGGTAGCTATGCTGTTACTACCAGATTATTACTTGGCAATTACTAATTCATATCTTGACAAGCATGGGGATATTACCAAGTAAAATGCTTGACAACCTTCAGGATATTACCAAGTAACTACCAGGTAGTAATATTTACAACATAAATACCCATACATGGTAGCTATAATGTTAGTACGAGGTTATTACTTCTCAATTACTGATTTATTTTTTGACAGCAGCCAGGATATTACTAATTAACTACCAGTTAGTAATCAACATTTACTGATTGACTAGGTCACCAGGTAGTTACTAGCTAATTACGTGATAATGGAAATGGGAATGCTTGACGTTTCACCGGGAAGCTTCGAATTGTTCGGAACAGGCAACAGTTACATCATGTATTTTGAAATCTGGGAGAAATCCCCCCCCAAAAAAACATAGGTAGCATAAACCGTTCACTTTATGTAACCTTTGGCTAGTAGCTAGTTGAAATCTAAAGCAGTAATCAGATTACATTTATTTCACAAGAAATATTCATTTAGTTACCGTCTTCCATAATGCTCCTGCTTGCTCTTATTACTTCAAATATTTTATTGATTACGTTTCTTTTATTATTTACATGAAATGTAACACACAGGATTAAAACTAGGTTAATCATGGATGATTCCTAAGGTATGCGTGCATAGCAACGGTTCTTTATTCTGTTAAATCCAGACAGTTTGCATCCTTGTTCAAAATAGGGAAAGGCGTTGATGGGAAATGATAGCCCAAACCCTCCTAATTATTGGATTAAATGTCACAGTTCAGCTCAAACTTCTAAGGATGACAAAATTGCATATCCTAACGATATGGTCAAATAAACAACAAAAAAAATGTTTTTTTTAAGGTGTGGGTGTCTTGTCCTCGTGCGGGTTATCCATTTTGCGTGGCGGCGTGACAGGGCGCGTTGGGTGACGAGCAGCTAGTAACGTGCATGTTTACGTGATATCCTGCCCTGTTTACGCCCGGCCCACATCTCCTCGTCGGCCGCTGAAGGGGGATTTTCCTGCGGCGGCCTGTTTCGGAAAAAGCAATTAAGAATTCCCAAACAGCGGCAACAATGGGGGATATGGTTTTTTTTGCGGAGATACGTGTCCCGTGTTCCCTCTCGTCAAATTCTCGTCTAGGTTGAAAAGGCCTATTTTTAAATCGACAGCAAGAAGCCGACCCTCCCTCAGACACAAACCACAAATTGAACCTCGAGGAGTCTCGTAGATCCGGGAGATGAGTGCTATGCTAATTGCCTATTGTGGAACTCGAGCTGCCCGACGCAGCTGTAAACACAAAACATTTTGGTAATTCTAACAAACAGCAACTCTGTCTTTTCTTACAATGCCATGGCCAATGTTGCTACTTTCAGAATCAGAATCAGCTTTATTCGCCATTTGCACACACATATAAGTAGGCACACACGTGGAATTTAAGTTGAGAACAGTATACTTTCTGGTGGAAAATACACAATAGCACTAATAACAAAAATAAATACAATACAGTGCAATGCGATATTCAAGCAAAGTCAATGGTACTACGTATAAAGGGCAGTTGTGGTCACCAGCCAGCGTGTAAGAGTCTTAGTTCTCTTGTGTTCCATGCTAACATGACTGTTGCTGCACTGTGCACCCGGAATTTAGCAGCATTACTGCACGGGGAGAGAAAGTGTTCTTAAAGTTGAGGTGACACCATTTGTGTATGATATTTTGCATATAAAAATATAAAAACTATTTTAGAAATCCCCCAACAATCTGTAATAGACACATTTAGGGCTAGATCTTTTAAAAATTAACAAAATAATCAAATTATTAGGTTGAAACCACAATTATTATTACCAAAGAAGTTTCTTGGATGTGAAGTCCGCCGACTGCTTGCTGCTCCAACACCACCACCGCCCATGAGCGGATACTCGCACAACATGTCACAGAGCATTTAAACGCCATAGCTATCCGATCTAATGGCAACCCACCGAGAGAGAGACCGAGGTTGTCGGAGGGGGATTGGAGCCCTCCTTTATGCTGGATCCATTCCATCAGACACTAGAACGTGACTTCACCGGTGGGCAGCGGCCTTACGGCTCCAGCGCGTTGTATGTTTACAGTCTCACTGCGTGCCCAGAGCGTATCGAGACACGAGAGATAAATGTGTGTTAAAATGTGTAAAATATAAATAACAAAAAATGTTAAAATCTAAGAAAGGCTGTGAGATATACCGGGACAAAAAGAGGCCAGAGATAAATATTTAGAAAAGATAAACATTATAAACGGATTGGCCCCCTATCAAATTATCAATGCATACAACCAGGGGCGTTTGCGTAGTCAAGTTATTTTTTAATTTGATATGTGTACCACACACAAGGTAGGCAAATATGTCCACAACAGTGAGCGACGGTAATAGATTATTGTCCCCACTCCATTCACTTGTTGATATTTGGTCCAATCCGTTTATAATGATTATATTTCTCTCTGACCTCCTTTTCTCTTCCTCTCGGTATATCCCACATCCTTTCTTAGATTTTAACATTTTTTGTTAGTTATATTTTACACAATTTAACAGTTCTTTCTCTCTCGAGCCGTGTCTTTTTCACGCAGTGAGAGTGTAAACATACAGCGCACTGGAGCGGTAATGGCCGCTGCTGCGAACACATGAGATAACGTACCTAGGAGCCCGGAAAACACTTTCAAATACATTTTATCACATATCCATTTGTGTGTTAAATGTTTGAATCCTTTTCTATAGGTGCGTAATAGGGCTGGGACGATATTGACATCGCAATATACGATAAGTCATGCCCAAAATAGGGCGATATACAATATCGAGATCGCTTGTTAGGTGGATAGAAAATAAATACAGAGTTTGAGCAGCCGAGTGTGTGAGAGATTTAAAGTTTTTAGAGGTTTTTTTCTGCGACGGGGGCAGAATGATGGCAGAATGTGAATGATGGCAGAATGTGAATGTGAATGGCATTCACCATTCACATTTTGGATCAGTTCAACGTATTTCAACGTTTCAAGTCATCTCAATCTCCACCTATCTGCGCCCTGTCAGTGGGTTTTAATTAAAATAATCAATACTGTACTTCACGAACGTAAGGAATCAGCACATTGTTAATGTGATCTGGCAATATTTGTCTCTGTTTCGGCCACCCAACCCTCGGTACGTTCGTTTGGAATGCTTCGTTCTGAACGACACATTGCGTCCTGGGACCTGTTTGAAAAAACAAAACATAGCCGGGTTGCTGAGAAGCCGTCTCTCAACTTGTAAACAGTTAGAACAAGTTTAAAAATATTCTGTATCTTCGTGCATCGTGTTGGACTATATGGACGAAGTGACGTCATCAAACCGAGCTCTGTAAAGCAACCACAACACGCCCAGAATACAGTTTTAAATTCTCTACTATGACTTCCCATGCTCACTATAAACACTTAAACCCTTTTAAAACATGATTTTTGATGTCAACTTTTGGTCTGGAGGTCTTAGCATGCAGGGCTCTATAGCGCCTGCCCAAAGGAAGGAGAGTGAAAACGTGGTTTGGATGGGATCAGCAACAATGTTTACTTGTGAGAAGTGATCAAGACTACTCATTAATGAACACCCCAAATGTGTTATAGCGCTGCATATCTAATTTGAATGATGATTAAATGTATTATGTTGATCATGGAATATATTTGTTTTTCTGGTACTTTCAACTTAGGAGGTCCTTATCCAATAAATAAACAACAACATTACACAAATTAGCACACTTCTATTACTGACCATCTTATTCCAAATGCATGTAGTTACCTTTGACCACTGATTGTGTCAATGGTTTACAGGGTTGGAAAAGGTAAAAAAAAAAAAGGAAGTGATTATAGTAGAAGAAAAGTAAGGTATTACACTAAATTACTTCTAGACCGCTTTTAAACAACTTGAGTACAATTAAGACAACAATTTACTGAATTCCAATGATTTTTAATTCGGTCAATGCAGGGTTTTATTGCTAAGTCATGCTCTAGAAAGGTGGTTATGCACCATATTAAAGTTTCATGTATAAGCTGCATGCAAATTTACATTTAGTCACATCAGCGGCCTTGATTTGACTTCTTAATTTAAAAATAATTTAAGAAGTAGAAAAGTATAATCTAGATTACATATTTTGAAATCTATTTGTCTTCTCAATCCTCTCCGTCCCAGGAGTGACATAAGACTTTAACGAGTTGCCTCCATCAGACTCTGTTTTGTGCTGCATGCTGTGGCTCGCCCCATGTCAGGTTCATGTACTATATCATGTAGTTGTAAGGGACTGCAATGTTTGTAATCTGATTATTGCAATCTGTTTACATGTAGACAAAGCTGATGGCTGTGATAGCGATGCGATCGAGACTCTCCTCAGCAATCAGTTAAAAAAAAAAGAAAAAAAAAGTTAGGATAAATGATTCGCAAGGAACAATCACGGACAGCAAAGTAACTAAGCCTACTGAAGTAAGTAACTTTTTCTCTGTCAGATGCTTTGCAAAATGTCAGAGATGCGACCAAGTCCCTCTTTCAAGTCCCAAGTCTCAAGTCCTTCTTCGGCAAGTCAAGTCAAGTCCCAAGTCAACTCCAAGTGAAGTCATCATTAACATGCTGTCATTTTAGCTCTAGAATCTGATTTTCATAAAGTCAAAACCATGCAATAGTTTGGCTTTTATAACAGCATCGTTAGATTTTTTGCTACTTTATTAAAATCAGATTCTGGAGCTAAAATGACAGCATGTTAATGATGACTTGAGTTGGAGTTGACTTGGGACTTAACTTGACTTGCCCAAGAAGGACTTGAAACTTGAGACTTGAAAGAGGGACTTGGTCACATCTCTGCAAAATGTAACGTTTTAGTTTACTGAAAAGAGAAAAAACCTAAAATAACTTAGTTACTGTAACACAGTTAAAGCCACAAGACCATATACAGCACCACACAGCTCTTTTGGAAAAGAGTGTATCTCTCCCTCTCTCCCTCTGTTTCGCTCTCTTCCCCACCTCACTGTTGTCAGTGGGAGACTATAGTCTGTGTGGCGGTGGTCGGAATCAGTCAGGAATGCTCGGGGATGGTTTCTGGATTCTCCCGTAATGCCCAACTCTCCGCAACGGAAGGCTAGGGTGGGAAAACTGCCCGAAAGAGTTTCCTGAGCGTGTAGGGGGGTCCCAGCCAAGCGTCACATGATCACACACCGAGCGCATCATGTGACAGGCTGCCTGCCAGACCCTCACTCGCGATGCAAAGAGCGGGGAGAGTGAGAGATGGAGAGATCGGGGGACAGAGAACGGCCGGGGCGGAGAGTGATGTTTGAGAGAGAGAGAGAGAGAGAGAGAGAGAGAGAGACAGAGAGAGAGAGACAGAGAGAGAGAGAGAGACGTACAGAAAGAGAAACAATGTTAAAATTAACCTGTTTGTGGAGTGGGAGACAGTGGGTGGGAGGACATGCATAGGGTGGTCAGGGAAGCTAGTAGCAACTTCTAGAACTTTGCTAACCACTTTTAACCCTGTTGCTGCGCCTCAAATGGCAAACTTCCAACAATCTTTGGTGACTAGGGTACAGTGGGGAATTCTACGACTTTAGAGAAGGCCTAGAAAAATCTGGACCAAAAAAAATATTATGTTAAACGTTATTATATTTAAATATGTATAATTATAATTCAATAGCTATTTAAGTATGTGTCTCATTTAATTCGATACATCATAATAATGAAAGGGTTAATATACTCCGAAACATGTTACCCAATCAGTATTGTCATTCTCCATTCATTGTGAAGGGAGGACTTCAGCTCTCTCGACGCTGTCCTGGGCCACTTGACACCTATGCTTTTTTGGCTAGGAGAGTAATGGGCAAATTGACCAATCAGGTTTGATTATTATGTAGGCAGGACAAAAGTTAACACCCATTAAACGCAACGCTGTCCTAAACGCGTCACTCTCTGTCGCTGTTAATTAATTGGCTGGCCCACTATTAGCGGGTCCTTGTTGTTTAAATTCAGCCATTTAAAGTGGTTTGGTTACCCTGTCTTCCATCAGCTTGAGTGGCTTAGTGGTACTACGTGTGTCTGCGTAGCTGAATGTCCCAGGTTCGAATCTGGCAATATCCACTACTTTACTTGTTATATATTTTTTTACATTAGCAGGTCCCCATCATTTCAATGTATTTACCTTTGGAATCACTCAATTACTTTCAACACAAAGGACCACCGGTGAGTCAAAGTACATGTCTAATAATTGAATACTGATACGTTAATATATCTTCAATATGTTTAACATGCTGATCTGCTGAGTGTGCAATGTTTATAATAATATTGTCTTCTCTATATATTTCCCACATTGTTTCCCTAATGAAACAAGCCTGTGTGTAGAAAGTTTTAAACATGGATGAAAATGATGTATATATGGTTTTCCGCGATTATGCACGTTAGTTCTCAACTCAATTAGCCAGCCACTAGAAGTGGTCTGGCTGCTTCACACCTCAACAGCCTGAGTAGCTCAGTGGTAATATCCCCGTCTGCAAAGCTAGGTGGGTAAAGTCCCATCAGAAACTCTTTGCTGATATAATTTCTTTTACATGCAAACTGCGCTTTTACTGTTGATGTTTTTTGTTGCAGAATGTTATTGTTGTCATGGTCTATTTGTTAACATCCTAGTCATTCTTAAATGACTGCTGCTCACTTTCAACTCATTGCACAGTTCGCCACTGGTAGGGCGCTGTCCAGAGTGGTTGGTCAAATTCCGGTGCATTGATGCCACGTATAATATCGCATAAATCGTCTGTATGCCTTTAAATATGTTGCGACATGCAGCGCAAGAGCACCCCGCGCCCACTCACTCACGCATTACTTTTAACCTCCTTCTCTTTCTCACTCCCTCTATCTCTTTCTCTCTCTCACACACACACACAAACGCACACTCACGCAGCAAGGCACCGCCGCGCCTATAAGCTCATCTCTGGGCGATGCTGTATAGAAGTATAGAAGGAATAGAAGTTCCTTTTTCTGTGATTACTTTTTACTTGTAGTGAGTACATTTTTAACAAAAATATATGTACTTCAAGTTCTACTCCTTACTTTTACCAAAACAGGCTCGTAACTTTTTTTTTTTGCATTAACGGGGTAGGATAACGTCTCTAATATTAGTCAGTAGGGGGCGCTGATGTACTGACTACAGTCCCAGTTAATAAGTGGATTTCACTTAGTCCTGAGATATAAGATATATTAGGCTAGTTGTTAATTTAGTCGAGCAATAACATTGACAAACTAACATTGAAAAAAATGCATTTTTCATACAATTTTATTTGTAGTACTTTGTACTTTATACTTTCAAAAATACTTTTGAGTACATTTTAGATTTACATTTCTGAGCCTGTACTTTTTATTTTACTTAAGTAGCTATTTGGATCAGTACTTTGTAGTCTTACTCGAGTTGTTTTTTTACAAATGTATTTTACTCTTACTCAAGTAAGAAATCCCGGTACTTTTGCCATCTCTGTATATAGTGGACGCGGGGAGGATTCGATCGTCTGGCTCGGCCCCGCAGTATTTTCCTTTCTCTCACTAACTTTCTCTCTGAGCGTAGATGTCTGTGAATTATTCCAGGATTTTAAAGCCTGCAGTCACGCAGTCAAGTAAAACAGAGATGGTAGTTAGTGACTCCTGCTTTGTTTTTTGCCTGTTTGACGCAGGCGAGAGAACCAGCGGGCACACTCACTACGGAGGGGATTAGTGCACACCGCGGGCGAGGCAGTAATAAGTTATTTATTTACTTATTTTTGGACAATATGATCGTAAATCGCGATATTTTCTAGGGATGATATCGTGCATATACAATTTCCAATGTCGTCCAAGTCTAAATGCAATCAATTTATATTGTATGGCAGGCCTTCATAAATGATACCAAATAGTATGTCTATTTTTTCAGTGTTCGCTAGGGATGGGGATCTCGACACCCGCCGCTCGACACCGTCTCGAACAAACAAAACAATAAGTATCGCGAGATGTCGGTCGGAAAAGTTTTCAGCAGTGTCTCTTGCATTCTATCTCCCTCTTTTCTGGGGCTCCTTATTGTGTGTGTGTGCATATATATTTATATTTATATTTAATATTTATTTTATTCAGGAATGTTAGTTCAGAATGTTAGTGTGTGACATTGAGAGGGACAGCCACACATTATGACACAACACAGCAATGAGTCTGACCAATGTTGTGCACAACAAGGGAAGATTGTGTCACAATGGCACTGTTACATTGGCCACAACTTTTTATCACCCTGCAGAAGACAGACGCCATACACTTTTTAATAAGAAATGGGCTTTATGCAAGAACACATGCAATGTGTGACGTCACGATAGACACAATGCAATTCATAAAAACCACCACCAGAGGTCGGCAGTACGGAATTTTCGACGTCGTCGTTTCGACTCAAACCACTCGGGATCTCATAAGCCTCGAAATCCCCATCCCTAGTATTGGGACAGGGCGTAATTCTTATCACCTAGTAAACAGTGATATGTGGCCAATGATTAGTTCACTCTCACAGCGTATGCGACCTGCGAGTGATGGTGCTCTTGCTACAGTTCAGTAGCAGTACTGCAGATGGGAAAAAGCCATTTCTGAACCAGGTAGTCTTTGTGAGTAGGGCTCGGAACTGTCTTCCAGAGGGGCGGGGAGAGAAGAGGTGCTGCGTGGAGTGGGATTGTTTGGGGTTATGCTCGTAGCATATGGGTGTTACAAAAAATATAAGCACTTCTGCAAAAAAGTTGGACGTGATTTCTAGCGTGCATCCTGCGATTTTAAGGTGCCGTTCACATCTAAAGATTTGTATTAGGTCTCGCACCAATCAGTGAACCGCAGAATCAATTGCATTTGTAATTGAGTCTAATTGTCTCCATTCCCACTCATTTCAAAGCTGCGCACCTTCCTTTTCACATGTAAAGTCCGAAGGTGAGCGATAGGTGGCGTTGTTTTGCAACTCACTGTTCCCGTCCCAGAGAAGAAGACCTGCCTAGAACGTATTGCTGATAAATAGGAACTTAGGAGGTGACTTTATGGTGTTGATAACAATGCATGATGGAGCATCGAGAAGAAATAATTCAGTGTCAACTTCAATAAAAGTAATACAATTACGGCCCACAATATAAATGTGTTGTTCCATTAGCGTCTGATATGGCACATATAATTACTTAATTTTCCCTTTTTGTCTGATTTGTCTCATTTGTTGGTTTTTCACCCGTTCAGTGTTGTATTTGTTTTAGTGTTGTATTGACACTGTTTATACGCAACAGCCTGCACACCCAAGACGAATTTCCCATTTTTAGGGACAAATAAACTACTACTACTACTAATGCAGCCTTCCGAGTGGTCCAGAAGAACATGTGACGCGTTTTTTCGACATACAGCGAATGACAAGACAAGACAACAAGATACAAATGACATTTATCCAGTTTTTAGTCAGTGGATTATAGTCATCAACCCTGGAAAAACACAAAAACGTACATTTTATCACTGCGACACCGCGGGAGCAGAGTGGGCAGAGTACAAGTAAGCCGCTGCTATAATGTTATAATAATGGAAGTGTCGACTTAGTGAAAAAATACATATATTCAATATGCTCACAAAGTTCACGTTTTCATTCGATTAGAATTAGTCCGCTGTTAGTCCGCATCCGCGTTCTTACCTGTTAAACTGCACACCTGAATTCCTAAAATCCGAATCGAGACCTAGCTTTTTGCTAGGATCTTTTGAGATTGTTTAGCGGCTGTTTGCTGCGCAGGTGAATTTCATCACATTCTCACCCAAAAATTAACACTGCAGTTGTGAATGCGACCTAAAAGCGGGAGCTAAGGTGGGGCTGAGTCTAGCAGAAGAGACAGCGAGAGGAGGAAGAAGCCTCTGGGGAACACAGTGCCTGCGGGCACTGTGTTCCCTCACAACCGCCAGACTCCCCTCTTTTAGGATCACACACGCACAGGTGCAGGCTGAGAGAGGGGGCCCAATGGGTCTCGAGGAGGCCTCAGTGCTGAGGTTCAGTGGAATGACTTTAATGACTTTACTGAACAGCAGGTTAGTAATAGTAATGGTAGTATTAAGA
>OMKY01253650.1:1857-13877 GCA_900302395.1 Bregmaceros cantori
ATGTCGGAGGCAAAACTCAACATCCATTGTGTGGATGGTTTGGTTTCCGTCAAAGTGAACCGGCGCAAATACTTCAAAACCGGCAGAGAGAACGTCACGCTGCGAGTCCTCTGCTGCTGCGGGTCTCTGCAGCGTATTGAATGTCTGTTCACCGCGTTACCGAGCGAGTCTGCAGCGCTACTTAGCACCCGCTCCGCCGAACGGAGGAAGGTGAAGTTGGCTCCACATTCGCCCAACTGATCGATAAGGCACGCGTCGAATTCGATGGGAATTTCACACAAAATGCCTTTTCAAGTGCGGTTTGGCTCGATGAGGTAGGTTTAGCCAGGTCGCCGTGGTGCCTGGAGAAGATCGATCCACACAATTTTGGATCGATATCGTTTTTTTTTAGCGTGAATCGATATTGGATCGTGGATCGATATTTTTTTGAACACAGCCCTAATAATCGCCAAAGAAATAATTTGTTGTTATTGTTGCCACTTATGTGCTGTTTCCATTTCCAAAAATATAAAACGTTAAATGGACATAATAATAGAAAAGTATGAATATGAAGAGAACCATGAAAATATTACGCTATTAAAAATGACATGTAATGAGTTTGAGTCAGAGGAGGTAACTTTTTAGTTGGTTAAGAAGGAGGAAAAAAACCTAGATTTTAAGTTGACACGATTCATTTCTCGTAATTGTTGCTCGATGTGAGGATTTGCAGTATTTTTAAAAGAAAAAATATCCAACCGATTAATCGACTAATCGGCAACTAATCGAGTATTAAAATAATCGTTAGTTGCAGCACTACTGTATAGGCTACATGTAACTAGTTTATTTTCACACATGTTTACATTCATAAAATGGCCAAAAATGATCACCATAAGCGGATTTCTAGATTACTATCACCAAATTATTAATACAGCATTTGTATGGAAGTGATTCTCTCCGAAGCCTTTCTATTAATATAAGCGGATGATGACTAGATCCATGATCACTATAAGAAGTTTACACTGTGGTAACGAAGCGGTGGTGGCGATATTTAAACGACTTTCAATGCGCGGTTGGCCAGTGAGCGGTTCACCTTGCAGCACTTCCATGCTGCAACTCGGGATCGCTCCTTTCCCTGAGCGAGGAGCGATACACTCACCCCTACAGAAGCCGATTAGCTAGATGGGGGCTTGCCCACGCAGAATCCTTGCTGTGTAGCGCTATCAGCGGGCTGCAGGCTAACAAATATCAACAAATATGTTGCACTATACAAAATAAGTTAAAAAGAGTTACATAATATCATTTTCGGTTTAATTTGCAATGAACGATTCATGGTGACGATGGTTGGCTTCTATAAGGTAATACAATTTGAGTCTAATTTGAATTATTATATAATGTACCACAATTAGGTTGACGTATTAATAGGCAGGTATATTAATAAATAGATATGATACATTATGTTCTGCAATAAAATGTGGCAATTCAACATTTGAATCAGCATCACGCATGCCATGTTAAAAATCAAGGTCAGCATGTAACTCACACAAAGCAAATAACAGACATGGCAATGGAATACGCCAACGACAGAGTCAGAATGAATGGGATCCTATGGGAGCTGAAATAAAAAATATTAACGCCAAATCTGACGCGATGACCCCCCTTACTCAATTAACCGATAATTATCCCCGCAATATACATCAAAGAATCAATTAGGAAAGATCTTTAAATAGGTTAAAACAGGCTGCTAAGATTGGAATATTTCCATTGTAATTCTCATAGGGCTCGGATTTAGGAGACTAGGCTCCGCCCATACCAACCCGTAAGTAGGCACGGACATCAAAACGAACGCGGTGTCCATTTTTATATACAGTCGATGTTCAAGACACATTCAGCCCTAGTCCACCACTTAAGTGTGTCCCAATCCCTAGACACATAACACCCTTTCCAGGTGAAAACTAAGTCACAATTAAAGGCTAAAATGTCAAGCTCTAAGGGCTAGGGCTGAAACTAGTAATGGGACGCAGCCTTATATTAACCAAACCATTTTTAGTCTCTGACGTGATAGACTTGCCCTCTAGTGGGGAAGAGAGGAATTGCATGTGCTTTCTCGGTGCAAATAAGAAAGTACAATTTTAAGTTATTAACTAAAAAATACTGTATCTGACTGTTCAATTTTCTAATTTATTAGAATTTAAAACCCTATTTAGAGGTGAGATTGACAGCTTTGGTACTCTTTATCCCTTATTTATGTCAAAGTCGCGCAACTCTAATTTTTATTTAAAAAAAACAAAACGATCAAAACCGAAAACTGACAATGCAGGCCTATTCTGAATAAATTATTTTCACAGATGGAATGTGACCTTGCGTTAGCCTAGCGTGTTGCTAATGGATGTCCCACTCTATAATTGTCTTTTCTAAATCTAGCCCGGGGCATTCGTCCTTGTGGGATGCTGCAGACAGCCAGCCAGCATTGATGTTCTGCCTGCTTGTTTTGGGGCGACACTGGTCTGTTTTAGAGGGTCTGCTTGTACGGGCTGACTATGGACTGAGGTGCTACGATTTATGATATTAACGTCCATCACAATTTTGTCACAGTAACGATAAAATGGTAGGCTTAGGTGAAAAACGCGGAACGGTAGGCTCTTCTGCTAATATTAAAATAATATTAGCAGAAGGTAATGCTGGTGGCCATTTGCTCAATCTGCAACGATCGTAGATTGTTGGACTTGGGGGAACGCGGTGGCGGAGTGGTTAGAGAGAACGTCCCCCAGGCTTTTCTGCAATGTCTCACCCCGACTCTTCATCCCAGTTTCTGATTTAATCCTGTCACTATCTCTCTCAATAAAGAATAAATTATCCACAGGAAAAATTAATTGATTCATTGATTAATTGTCAGTAAAAAAAGTCTGATTAATCGATTATCAAGATAAGTATTAGTTGCTGCCCTAATGGAGATATTGGGATATGGGGTGTAAGCAGCATGTAAAAAAATTCTGATTATTGGTTTGGTTAACAATTTGAACTAATTAGTTGGTTAATTACTTACTGGTTTATTAATTACTATCCCTAGTATCTAGTCGCTGTGTCCTCACAGGGAAGCGTCTTGTGTTGAATTTTGCAACTATTTAATTTGTTGTATGCAATTATATGACCAATTTTTAATTTTTTTTCCCCCTGTGTAGACGGGGTATCAATCCACCCCACCGAGTCAAGTCAATCTCCATGACCACCTTCACACAACAGGAAATTGAGTTCCTACAAAAACACGGCAACGAGGTGAGTGTTTGATGTTTGTGTTTGTACTGTTTATAGTCATCAAAATGTTTGATTCTCTGGAAAAAAATATATAATTTTTTTAAAGTCAACTTTTAACGCGTCTTTTTGGGTGCATTTTTGATGTCACATTTTAGTTATACACTCATTCATCCAAGGAGGGGGGTGGGTGGGGTGGGATAAATGGAAACAATGGATAATAACTTATCAATAATCTCCATGCAAATGTTTACCAGCTTGTTTTATGCTATTATTATTATTATTATATTTATTATTATCAGTTTTAACCCTAAAACATATAATCAATCCAAAATGTTCAACCACAACAGGCTCCAGTCCTATATGACGTGACAAATAAGAGTTTAATTTCACAGTTTGGCAGTACAGTATCATTGAGTCATGAGTCCCATTTTCATTTGTATTGTACCAACATTGCGTTTTGTATTCCGAGTCAATGTTGGTCTCTTTTTAGAGTACATACACAGCAGACAATGGGATAATCATCGCAGAGCGTGATAAGGGCTGTTAACGCCACTCTAGTGGAGGGGGCGGGCA
The DNA here is from genome assembly GCA_900302395.1 of Bregmaceros cantori. Taxonomy (NCBI): domain Eukaryota; kingdom Metazoa; phylum Chordata; class Actinopteri; order Gadiformes; family Bregmacerotidae; genus Bregmaceros; species Bregmaceros cantori. Next base: position 5,662 of record OMKY01253650.1, read on the forward strand.
GCAGTGTGCATAGGGGTTCATCACACCGAGCTGTCCTCGCCGCCGCTTTTGCTAACTTAAAATTCTCCCTGCAAAAACGCTCAACTCGAGGCACAAAAAATTATTCGGGTATTCGATTCGACTACTCGAATACTTCAGATAATCGTTTCAGCCCTAATGTGCATATAATTTGGTTCATGATGGTGAAACTGGTGAAATCTATGCCTTTAAATTCCATCACAGATACTATAGGGCTACCCCTGCATTAGGGGTGTCAAAAAAATGTTTTGACGATGCATCACAATGCAGGTAAACACACTTTTACTTCCATTATCCATACTTTGTATAGAACAATAAAGTTAGCTTCTTGTGTTATCTAATATGCATTACCTAGCTTTTGGATAGAGCAAACAAACTGAAGTTGACAATAATTTCACCATTTGTTGCACGATTTTTACGATTGTTGTAACTATGTAAAATATTCCCTTTATTGAAAAACAATCACTCGTGTTATTCAAGGTTCATGTTCCCTGAAGGTGACTAGAATTGTGCATTCGGCATACAAAACAGGAGCCGCCAGGTTGATGACGCAAATGTTGTCACTGAAAACGTCAGCTCCATTTTATTTACTTCTTCATGAGAGCAACTTCAAAAAATCCTGACCTGACATTGCTCAAGGTTATTTTTCCCCGAGTTTAAGATCTGGTTTTCTCTGAAAATGAAGGCAGCTCTGTGGCGCAGTCAGTAAGACGCCTACATACAGCACATGTACAGTACCTGTGGCTTAGTTCACAGGTATGGGCAGTGTTGTGAGTTCTCCTCCCTTCGCTGACATTTCTGTAAGGTCTTCCCCTGATGTCTCTCTTATCCCAGTTTCAGACTAACCCTATCAATACAATTGTTTAAGTTTTTTTTTCACCTCATAGAACCACCATGATAGATGTAACACAACATTTTATGCATAATGACAATAAAATGCCATTCTTACAATTGTCATAGGTGTGTAAACTGACGTGGCTGGGGCTCTACGACGAGAGAGCCACTCCCTTTCCTGATTTCCGAGATCCACAGAAGGTCAAAGACTTCCTGCAGGAGAAATACGAGAAGAAGCGTTGGTATGGAACTTGTAACACTGGCTGTTTTTCGGAATCTCTCCCTATCCCCTACTCCTTATATAGTGCACTCAACAGCAGCGGCCGAGATTTTGGACACTAGAGTCGACGACGTCAAAATGATTATAATTATGTGTTATAATAAAATATATAATTATAAAATTCAGCAAGCATCACAGAAAACTATTTGCCGCGGTCGGTTGCTATTTAGTCCCGTGTGCCATGTTTTTAAATTTAGGTCATCTTTAAAAGGCTTGCAATGCATTATGGGTTATATTGCATGGTCTGGGTAACATCGATGCACACTACTTTTCTCGGTGCATTGTGTGATACTTTCAGTGCACTATACAGGGAACATGGAGAAAAATATCCCACCACAGTCTCTACTTTTAGTCAGGAAAATGCTTTTTTTTTTTACCTTTTCACATTCTCTAGCAATCTGAAGCAGAACATAGGTTGGTTTCGGATTTTCAGATTTTTTTTTCTACTTTTTTTTTTTCCTAAAATGGGATAAAACAAGTTTTTTGTGAAGTGACAAATTGACATGGTTGTTGGTTGCATGTGCTCGCAGTCGACACATGTACCGGTAGTTGGAAATTAATGGTTATTGTGGAAGTATTTAAAGCCATCTTTTCAAAACCCTTGAAAGTTTGTATCCTGTTTTATGGCTAATGACCAGGGCTCCGAACCGGTTCAAGGAATGAAAACGAAAACCGGAAATTAACAGAATTTTACATAATTTTATGAGGAGCAGAAATGGAAACGAAAAAATATTTCTTCAACTGTTCCGGAACAGAAACTGAACATTGTGAAATCCACAAAACCGGTTAAAAACGTTTTGTTCGTTCTCCATATAGATTTTAATATATCCAATGTCTGGGAGACTATTTCCGTCCACTTTTACAGTCAGTCATCAAGCCCCATGCACCATCCAAGCCCCAGGGCTCCATCTTGTGGACAGACGAGGAAGTGAATAAATGTGCCGTTTTAAACACAGTTTCCGCTTAATACATTTGCACTGAAGTCCTCCAAATAAATTCTGTATAAACTGTATCTAAAATGTAACATTGCACAATATAAGAACTTTAAGAATTAACAGAATTTTTGCATTCCGAACCGGTTCAGGACCGATATTTTAATGACGGAGCAGTTCCAAGAACGAAAACATTAAACATAGGCCTGCCTGAACCTTTCGGAACGGAGCGTTTTAAAAATAATTCAGTTTTCAAGCCCTGCTAATGACAATAGCTGTTTGGGTGCATTTTAAAATCTTTTCACAAATTCTCACAAACTGCTAAACATAAATGGCCTTGAGCTTCATGTCAATATGTTTTCCTATTTCCGTTGGAATCCCTCATTGATAGCCTGAGAGGCTCTGACACTGCCATAAGCCTGGAAACTCGCTCGTTGTAGGTCACCCACTTGAGCCGGAGCCACCACAGATGGTGGTCTCTCTGCTATTGGGTTTAATGCAGCAGTTGGCTCATTGGTTGAGACAGGGTGCCGTACACACCCCCTCTTCAGCCCCTAACTTCCCGTTAAATCGATACTGAATCGAATCGCCATGATGGGTGTGATTTACACCCCTAACTAGTAGGTGCCATTTTTTTTGTGAAACCATTATATTGGGATGTTTTTAAATTGACAATATTGTGATGTTTTTAAATTGACAACATTGTGATATGTGACTTTGTGGTGTCCCAGGTACGTGCCTCCCGACCAAGCCAAGGCAGTGGCCTCATCAGTCCATGCCTCGGTCTCCGGTTCCTCGAACTCCTCAAACAGCAGCACACCTGAAGTCCGGCCTCTTAAGTCCCTGCTGGGCGACACTGCCCCGGCCCTGCACCTCAACAAGACCACCCCTCCCAACCAGGTAATGAGGGGCACGCTAAACCCAAGTCAAATTGAATTTATTCAGTGTCCCTGAGGGAGTATTTTGTTAGTGCATTATAGACCAACATCACATAATGTTTAGATGCTTATAAGAATGAATAAACATAAAATGTGCACTGGCTCTGTGGCACAGTCAGTAAGACACCCGCGTCCAGCACATGTATGGTGCCTGTGGCTTAGTTCACTGGCATGAGCAGCGTCGCAAGTCCTCCTCCCCTCGCCAACATTTCTGCATCGCACTAAGCCAATAAAAGTGAACTGAAATTAACAAAGTGTATAAAAGACAACACACAACATTCGTGGTGCACATTACCATAATATGGTCAGGCCCAAGAATCCTTGTTCATCTCCTAAGACCACCCCTCTCTCTTATTACACTGTACACTGTTACACAGTGTAATAAGCACTGTATTACACTGTTACACAGTGTAATAAGCTAGCCACGAGCTAACAAAAAGAGCTACAGTTTCGAGATGTGTGTGTGTGTGATAGTGCTTGTCGAGCCGAACCGGGGGAAACTGGACCATCCTAGGGTGTATGCACCTTTTTCCTGCCTTATTACACTGTGTAACGGTGTGTAACAGTGTAATAAGCTTATTACACTGTTACACAGTTTAATGATCTTACTGTTGCACAGTGTAATAAGCTGCAAATAAGCTAGCCGCGAGCTCACAAAAAGAGCTACGGTTTCGAGTATGCGTGTGATAGTGCTTGTCGAGCCGAACCGGGGAAACTTCACCCCGCGTCTTATTCTCTGCCCAGCAGAGACAGCATGCAGCATTCACAACCATGCAGTTTCTTGGAATTGCACTTCTGGTTATTGTTGGGATTGGGAAATCTCTTGTTGTAAGATCTAGTTTGGCCACCTCTCATCTTGCCTCAAAGCGGACACGATTTTTGCTCTCTCCATAATTTTTTTTTTTCCTTCCACATCCAGTCTCCCGTGGCGAGTCGCGCTGCCCCGCTCCACAACCCTCCCCAGCCCGCCCACCACAAGTTTGACCTGCTCAGTGACCTCGGCGGAGACATCTTTGCAGCACCTGCCAATCCACACACGGGATCCACCGCCAACTTTGCCAACTTTGCACATTTCAACAGTCACCCAAGTAAGCATGCATTTTTCTTGAATTTGCCCATGTGCATGTGAAGTGAGAGACTGAGAGTACTACAGGTCTTGCAGCATGTGGTGCTGCACTTTGCAAGTTTCTGTACACAGTCTTGCAATAGACATTTGCCTTTTTAAAGTCGTTACCTGCGCCACGAAGTAGGTTATGTTTTTGGTCGCATTGGTTTGTACCGAGGATAACTGAAAAAGTTGTGCACGGATCTGGATGAAATTTTGTAGAGCTGCTGGGAATGACAAATGGAAGAATTGATACATTTTTGGTGCATTTCTGTAGCCTATAAGTAACATAATAGTCATACTTTTATCATACTCATATTTTTACCGAGTGAACGATCCCCGATTTTTTTTTTTTTCATTGCAGGCTATTGGATAATGTGGGTTTCCTTTTGTAAATGAAATGTACCGACACTTTTTCTAAGTATTTTCACCCTCTCTAATGGTTGCTTTGCTAGTTTGCTCCGTCCCCTCCTCTGATCCCAACCCGCGTAACCCTGGCAGACCGCCGAAGGCTTCCTGAGTCTAATTGTGCAATGGATGATTCATGAGTTGCATTTCCTGGCCGATGTACAGCTGTTTGGAATGTTCTGGAGGCTGGCACTGTGTCAGAAAGCAGAGGGCTTCTATCTACAACTTTCTGACTCATTAGAGGCTTTTACCGAGACCCCATTATGGCTCCTAATTGTTAGGGTTCCTACTATATCGTCCCACCCTTATTCTCCGCGTTCATAGCCGCACTAGTTGAAGTCACATTGACCTCGCTGTGTTTGCGAATACATTTTTAAATTGTTAACCCTTAGGTGCTAAGAGGACCCGCTGAGTCCTCGTCACGCAAGGGATGCAAAATAATCGACATAATCGAACATTGTGGGGAATCTTTAAAAAATAAACATCTTTGGGATATCTATATCAAAGTTCAGTGGAAAATGAGTTCCACAATGTGGTAGAAAAGCATTATATAAATCCAGTATAAATCCATCCAATGTACAATGATTCATCTGTTTTCACACTACGAAGCAAGATAAAATTAGGGCACTCGGCGGACTTCACATTGAAGCAACTTCTCTGATTAATAATAATTGTAACTTTCAACGTAATACAAAATTTGATTTAGTTAATTTATTATCTTCTTACCTGTTTTAGCGCCAAACGTGATTATTACAAATTGTTGGGAGATTTTCTACCATTCTAAAATATTTATTTATTTATATGCAAAATATATTCTTTCCACAAATGGTGTCACCTCAACTTTAAGGCCCTGAATAGGACATTATTTTCTCTTTTTATGAATTTATTTATTTATTTTTAAGTTATTTTTTGGGGGCGCTAGCGCCGTTTTTCATTCTTTTATTGAGAGGGATAGTGACAGGATTAATGGGGGGGAGGGGGGTGAAGAGTCGGGCGGAGACGTTGCAGAAAAGCCGGACAGGGGATTTGAACCTGCGACATTGCTCGACCTATGGTCTGGGGGACACACTCTCCAACCGCTCCGCCACCATGCGTCCTCCTCTCTTTTTTAAAAAATTAATTCATTTATTTAATCAGTTTTCTTTTAGGTCTGAATGGAGCACTCATCCTTTTATTTTGTATCGGTATTGCAATGTTCCGTGGCGCTGTGTGTAGTTGTGACTCGTGAGATCTCGCTTTTACCTGCAAAACAAATCTACCTTCAAGTTACCATTGCCATTGTTCTATATCATATCATTTTTGTTTGCTCCTCGTTGTTATTGTCATTATTCCCCCCGGTGCCAGTCTATCACCTGTTCATTTGCCATTGTGTGTGTCGGTGTATGTCTGTGTGTGTGTGTCTAATTCATCCTTTGCATACCTCTCAGCGGCTCAGAATGCTGGGCCGAGCACAGACTTTGCAAACTTTGACACGTTCATCGGCACATCTGCGTCAGCCGGTGCTCAGCCTCAAGCTTCGTTCACACCTAATACTGCAGGTCAGCCTCATTCACAATTCAATAGTTTTGAAATCAGATTAGACGGCCCTCGAGTGGCCACTTCTGGACTGAGAAGACCAGAGTTTGAATCCTGGTTGAGTCCTATCAAAGACTTGGGGAGTCGGGGGGGAACGTTATTATTCTCTGCTTGACACTCCATACCAAAAAACCCATGGGTGTAAAACCTCTCTTCCAATAGCCTGTAAGCCAGCATTGAAGAGTAGGCTGATATATCGTAAATGGAATAGTCACAGGAAGAATGAAACTTAGTTGTTGAATGAAAAACGCCAACGAAAATTCACATTGGAATGTGTCTTTCAGAGTTGATACATGCCTTTCTTTCCTCCGTGTACACTTACTCTGGCACGCAGCGGAACTATACTAGCTATACAAACAAAGTACTGCTGCATGCCAGAGTGCCACACTCGGGCAAAAGTTGTATCGACCTCGCTCAGGAAAGAACATATTACAGTAAGAATTTCCGGTGGCGTTTTTTTCCTTTTTTTTAAATTGTTGGCTAATAAGTATAATAATTTACTGGGTTGATAAGATTTAAACCCTTGTGGAAAACACATGTTTTAGTCGAGCAATACGTTTGTGACGGGATATGCACTCGCCTTCTAATGCGGGTAAAACGTCTTACTTGGAAATGTAGACTGTATATAAAGTAGACGCAGCGTGCATGATGTCATCCCGTTGCTTTCATCAAACTTTTTTGTGTCCACCGACTGCGCACTGCCATTGTTGAAAGTACCTGTATATCCGGTACCAGGAGAGATAGAGAGAGCTATACAGTATACGAGAGAGAGAGAGAGAGAGAGAGAGAGAGACCCCACACGCGACTTCTTCCGGTGGTACTGTCCGCTAGGGGAGCCAACAACAGAGTCTGAATGAATGCGATCCTATGGGAGCTGAAATAAAAAATATTAAATCTGAGGCGTTTGTGAAATTATGACCCCCCCCCCCCTCACACAATGAACCGTTGATTATCCCGACAATATATATTAAAACATCAATTAGAAACAATCTTTAAATAGCTTAAACAGCCTGCTAAAATTGTTATATTTCTATTGTAAATCCCATATGCTCCGTGCTTTTGGTAGTCAACTCCGCCCACTCGACTAGCAGAAGCACACGGAAGTCGGCACACCGGCTGAAGCGAATGGGACGTCCATATTTATATACAGTCTATGCTTGAAAATATCATCCAAATACATACAGAATCTACAGTGATCTCCCTCCAGTGTCCAGTATTGTCAAGACAAGGAGAGTTCAATTTGCAGGTCATTGCTTTCGTGCAACTTCAGAATTCATTTTCTTGCTCATCCTATGGAAACCAAATTCAATAGGTCAACACATCAGGAAAAGTGCATATGTGGATACATTAACCAGAGACACAAACTCAAATGTGCATGACCTGAAAGCGGACTTTTGGAGAGAAATTGTTACTTACTGCCCTATTTACTCCATTGTTTTCATGTTTGTTTTGTTTGCACGCCTTGTCTCCATTCCCATGATGTCTCTTCATGTCATCCACCAGCCCTCCCTGTCCTGTCAGCTAGCCACAGTGTTGGCCAGTTGGGGGGCTCTGCACCTGCTCTAGGTGCCCACAGTAAGTCTCCATCTCTGTCTCTTTCTCTCTGAATCATAAATCAACATTTGCATATATACAAGAATAAAAGGAACTAATGGTAATGGAACTAAGTGCACAGTATGCCGTGATGGAAATGATCGCGCACCTCGAAATACAAGCAACGCACATGCATGGAAGTTGGGGTTGGACGCAGGTGAACACGCATAATTCTAACTCTAAGAGGTGCAATTCCAAGAAATTGCATGGTTGTGAATGCCACATATATGTGTTGGGTCTGGCCATGCCCGGTTAATGTCTATGTGTAGGGTCTTTTCATGCATGCTGTCAATGTGATCTGTGTCTCCCCGAACTGTATGGGATAATTTTCAAATCCATTGTGTTGGGTCTGGCCACACCTGTTCGGCTTCATTTTTTTTATGGCTTTTGTGAGATGGCCTTTCTACCACCCCTGTGAATTTGGTGAAAGTACGTTGAAATATGTGGTTGTGGCAACCTTGTGTATTTCTCCTCCGTTCTATCCCTATGGGATTTTTGTCCCGGTTTTCTGGAAATTACCGGAAAACCACCAG